>RJWH01003940.1:0-127709 GCA_004363575.1 Solenodon paradoxus
TCTCTCTCTCTCTCTCTCTCTCTCTCTCTCTCTCTCTCTCTCTCTCCCTCCCCCCCTCCTCTCTCTCTCTCTCCCTCCTCTCTCTTTCTCTCTTCTCTCTCCTTTTCCTCTTTCCCTCCCTCTCTCTGCTTCTGCCTCTGTTTCTCCCTTCCCTTGAAATAAATTGAACATTATGTGAATTTCTAGAGTTTTTTAAAAAATAAATGCTTTGTGTAGTAGAAAAACTGAAATAGATAGTCAAAGAAAAAGCTTTAACTATTGGGTATGAAATATTGAGGAAAGGAGGCAGTGAATGTCTCTTGAACAGCATGGTTCCTATCACCCCTATTGTGGGATTGTCTAAACAATGGTTTGTTTTATTATTTGAAAGCTAAACTAACAATGAAAGAAAATTCCTTCTATCTTGTCAAATATCCCAGACTCGGAGATGCACATATTCCCGTGGGAGGCACGCAGCAGGTGTGAGAGCATGGGGCTATTGCAGTGGGCTGTTGATCACTCTGTGTAATTTGAAAAGCTTTATATTCCCACAGCTTTATGTAATATATCAACAGTAATAGATGCAGAATCATTATCCAGATTACTAGAGATTTGGCCACCATGACAGATGTCTTCTCAATTTCATGTTGTGAGCTCGATTACTTCCCCCTCCCTCTGGAAGACATATAAAAATCTAGCATTAATGTATCTGTAGAAAACTTACTTTCAATGGTGACCTTAGTTATCAATCTCTAATTTCAAATGAATGATTAACCATAATGAGCCAAACACACCAGCACTGACTCAGCACACTTTATCCCACTAAAGTGTATGGAAAAAATCACTAGATGATGAACAATGAAACTCCAAGGTCTAGATTTGTTTTTAATATTTAGAATGATCTATTATTTGAGTGTGTATCTGAATGCATTATTTTGTCTTAGAGTCTTAAAGATGTTGTATTAAACCTTTGTATGTCTTAAAGAAATTCCATTACTGGATAGAAAATGTAGAGTAATCTTCAAAGATCTGCTCGCCATTCCAGCAGTAACCCCAAGATAGAAAAGGTGGTATGTATCAGCTAAACCGGTCACTGTTTACAAAGGAAATTCAATGTGTACTCGTCACACCCTTTATTTTTATCTCTTATTCACGATAGACTTCTGGTGAATGTAAAAGAAAGGAACAATTATATTTCCTATACTTATTATTTACTTTCTTAGCAAAGTATTGCGTTTAAGATAAACATAAATGTGTTATAAATATTTAGAGTACCAATTGAACTTGAGATATCTCAGGGTTCTGATATTTTATCATTGTGGTTCTTTTTTTGAATTAAAATTTTTGTTTCTACTGTTTCTAAATGTCTGGTTTGCTTCATCTAACTGATACTCTGTTTTAATTTTATTGTATTTTAATGCATTTTACTAATTCCTTCTTTTAAATGACTTTTAGAATCTGAAAAAAGCATGGGTGATAATAATGAGATATATAACCTGGGGGCAGAAAGAGAGAGAAGGATGGGAAAAAAAGCAAGAGAGAGAAAGAGTAGTTATCCACTGAACAAAAGATATTTTGCTCATTTTTGGTCCTTATACTTTATCATAAGATCACCCGAGAAGTGCAGTTTAAAATCTCTGTAAGTCAGAAAAATCTATCTTGTTCAATTGAGTTTAAATGCTTTTTGAAGTGCTTATGTTTCTTCTCAATTTGCATGTTTTCTTATTGCTCTGGCAGTAAGTAGGAGGCGAGCTGCAAAGAACTGTGAAAAATACATGCTTGATATGGATGAGTCTGAGATTTCCATAAGCAGTTTCATTTTCTAAAATCTGTGATCAATTTCTTATAATGGCATTGAATACAAACCTCTTAATGCATCACTTGTAAGCTCTAAAAGCTGCCTGTTCTACCAAGTGTTTCTCCCAATGACTTTCATTTATCCTTTAAAACCCCATTAAGGAGTGTATTTAGTTGCATTAAAATTGTTTTACTACACAAACTTCCAGTTATAAAATAAATGTCATAGGGATTTAATATACAGCTTTGTGACTCTAGTCAATAATGTTGTAGAGCTTACTTGACAGTTGCCGAGCAAGTCAATGCCAGAAGTCAACGTCTGTTTTGTGACAGACGTTTACAATGCAGATGTAGTTGGTGATCACCAGACTTATTGTTGAAGATCATGGCACAATGTGTACAAATATTGAATCATTATTGTATGTATCTAAAATCAATAGAATGCTATATATCCATTGTATTTAAAAATTGTATGCTAGTTTATTGAATTACACCAAGAAACATATCTAAATAATGAGATTGTCCTGTTATAATAAAAGTCCTGGGTCAATCATACCTTTCTAGTTGAAGAATAGAAATAGAGAATAGAGAGGAGATAGCAAAGTACCTTCCAATCATTAATCAAAGGTTGTTTGCCAAGGCCATGAACTCTGCCAATAAGGCCACCTGGTTGCAAATACCAGCTCTTTCATTTCAATCCCAACTGACCTAAGGCAATATACTTAATAGCTTTATACCTTGGGTCCTCATTTGTAAGACGAGCATAATAGTAGCACTTAGCATTACTGTGAGGGTTTAGTGCACAGTGCTTGGGCAGTAAGTACTATGTGTACAGAATACGCACACATAGCACTTAGAAAATTCAGACTTAACTTGCTAGAAACCCCTTTCTCATAGATAGGGGGAAGATTTTTCATTGTAAAGATTGCTCCAACAATAAACTTATGCAAGTGATGGAACACAGTCAAAGTTCCATCATCAAAAGGCTTCAGTGAAGCTGGAGAGGACCTTCGTCATGGATAATCAAGAGATATCTCGAAATAAGATCAGTTATCTTTAGATAACCAGAGAACCTTTCTAACTGAAAGATGTGGTAGAGGGAAGTGTGAAAGGACTACCAGGATAAAGTGGCAAGTGCAGGGAAATTATTTGGTAGCAAATACTTAAAGAATCCCAGTTATTCTGTTCCCTTCTCCATCAAGAATTCTAGCCAATAGAAGGTTGCTGCTATGATGGAAGGCTTAGAAATGAATCTGGTAAGATTTAGAATTCTACACTATTTGATAAAATCCAGCCATTATGCCCCCAATGCCAGGAAATAGATTCTGACCATTATCTGAAAGAAATGTATCTTAATCCTCAACGTGACAACACAGATTACTTCTCAGGCCACCAAGTCGATATTTCCTTGGATGTCAAGAGTCCCCAATCACATAATCTTCTCTTTTTTTCTTTTCTACTTTTTCTTTAGGGTGTACATTCTATCCTGTTTCTTTGTGATCCAGATTTCATCATAAAAGTCATCTATTGGATTCTTATACTCTATGGAATGGACCAGCTAGAAATTTTTAAAAAATCTAATTGCTAATATCTAATACTAACTCTTCTAGCAAAGTATCATTGCTTGAGTATGATTTATATTTTAAAGGCTTCATAGAAAGGTGTGAAGGCAAGGAGCAAAGGCAAGAGAACCATGTCTTGTCGCTGTTAGAGAATTAGAAAGAGAACTTCTCTAAGATCATGTTGAACCCTGATATTCCACAACTTGGAAGTCTTTTCACCCTACAGAGAAATTCAGACTTATTTCTATGAAAATCAATGTCCTTTGCTTGATCAAACACAATTTTACCAAAAATTAGTTGACATATAAGGAGTTGGTGCACCAGTTAATTTTAAGGAGAAATTTGAGTGATCTAAGAGTCTAGATCATAAAGAAATAGTGGTAAAGAAGAGTAGAGTGAGGGAAAGGAAAGTAATTAAAGAAAAAAGATGGGAGACTACAATACAATCAATGGCTTGCATAAACACAGCCTGCTCAAAAGCGCAGGAAGCTAACTTGCTGTCTTTTAAGTTAATTTTTATTATTCATATGATGTACTATTTGACACTATTCCTTTTTCTATAAATGGTGATTTAAAAAAGGAAGGAGACCTCTGTATTTTTTTCCACTTTAGATTAAATAATTCAGTACACTGCCTCAAAAAGTGAAATCAAATCCTACATGACCTCTAAGGTCTTTTTGATCGTCATTCTTCAAGATGCTAGGAGTCTGTGAAATGCTAAACACGAAGCCCAAATCTGCCATGACCAAGTCGATTTCAGATTCCCATTGTTAACCAAGCTTGTGGACTAGATGGATATGGGCTTTGCAGAGTGCTTTGTAATTGATCTGGTTGTCTTTCTGTACTTAATCCATCTGTGGAGTGACAGCTTGACATAATCACAAGCTTCAAATAAGTAATTCCATTCACTGTCAGTTTTTAATTTTATTTCCTCATTTCTTTATTGAAGCAGTAAAAATGCTGGTTAATCTGCAGAGCCCAGACAAGCCCAGTGTTGTCAGTATTAATTTCACACTACTGCATCTTCATGTTTGGTCCTATCCAGTAATTAAAGGAAATCATTATAAAGTTGAAATTAAGCTGAAAGTATAATCCTGGTCTTAGTTTTCATGAGACCAATAGATAACTCATGGAAATCTATTATTTTCTTCACTGCTCCAAGATCTTCCCTCTCTAGTAAAATACAATCACATGCATTTGTTTTTATCAATGTCTCTTTTATACTGTTCACTCTCTCTCAAAAATTACATCCTCCAAGCAGATAGGAGCTATCTTTTAACTTTGTTAAGATTTAAATTTGCTAAGAGCAGTGGTTCTTGAAGTGTGGTCATCAAAGGAGCAGCATTAAAACCACATGGAGTCTTAGCTAGTTGAAATTGTGTGGCTTATATTCAACACAAATTCATTTATCACAGCTTTAGAGGCTGCCTGAGAGCAGATGACAAATATGGTCAGGCTCTGGTGAGAACTCTCTTCCAGGCTGCAGATTTCTTAAACCCTCATATGTCAAGAGGATAGGAAAACTCATTGGATTCTTTTCATAAGGGCACTAATCCCATTCATGAAGATTCCATCTTTCTGAACTATTTATCTCCCTTTGACCTCACCTCCTAGTACCATCAGAATTGAGAATCAGGGTGTAACATACGAATTTGGGGGAACATAATCATTCAGTCCAACATACATGGGAACTTCCTAAAATGCAAATTTTGCCAAATAATAAACTCTGGGGGTGGGATCCATCAATGTTTTAACAAAGTTCCCAAGTGCTTCTAGAGTTTGTCAAAGTTTGAGGACCACTCATTTAAGAGTTTTTAAAGCATTTCATGTATTACATCTGATTTATTCCTCATGATGCCTGCAGTGGCAGAAATAAACCCATATGACAAATACAGAAAGGGAGACTCAGAACATCTCAAAGACTTATTTAAATTCACAGAACTGGTAAACTGTAGGGTCAGAAAGCAAAGCTAAAATTTCACAATGCTCTTTCTACCACATTCATGGATTTAAAAAATATCTCCATGGAAATAACATATGCAAGTATGGATTAGATAAAAATCATTTAACTTATTGAAATGAAGTTGTATGGAAGCCTCACTTTCATAAACTCACAGCCATTTTCTCCCCCCCACTTCCCCACAAGTACACACAGTTACCTATTCCCATGGTGGACAATCAGCCATCTGTTGGTGAATTCTTCAAATCATTGTAAGCAGACTCCATTACAGATTCTGTCGACACAAGTAAATACCTTGAATGTCATGCTATATAATTTGAGCTTAATCTGTAAATCAGTGATTCTACCCTTGTGGGACATGAATCCTTTGTTATGGAGAGAGGACTGGAATTTTGCAAGAGGTCCATAATGCAATCAACATTAGACTGTATGAATAATTGTTTCATTCAAATATGTAATACAAATCTTCCAATTTCTAGTGATTAAGAAAGTATCTATTTATCTAAGAGAACACTATATTTAGTTAATTTTATGTCATTATGGATTGTCATCAGTAACAAATACCTGAAATTCAATCACTAACACATGAACACTTGAAGAATTTGGTTGCTGTTAAAAGAAATTCAGTCCAATATTTGATAATCCATGTCATTTATGCTTCATCTGGGTTCTCTATAATCTTTTTCACCCCACTTCCTTTCTCTATTCAAATCCAAGGCTTAATTTGTCTTGACTATCAAAATCACTTGGGTGACCATGTAATTTACCATCCAAACAAATATGCTTTTGAGAGTGAAAGAGGGTACTGCTAATAATTACCCTGGGATGACTGCCCAAAGCAGGGCAGCCCTAGACAGAGAGGGAGAGTGATTCCAAGATAAACTACTTCCTTCCTTTCCTCTGACCTCTCTCTTTTTTCTACCCAACAAACATATAATCTATGTGGCTCATACACAACCAAAGTCACCCCTGCTCAAGCTCTCCTCATTTCTCAAAACAATAAAATTTAACTTCTTTATACTGATATTTAAGAGTTTGTAGAATTTCAGGGCTTTTATTTTAATCATCTTTTTTTTTTTTTCTAGCCAGGTATAGCTATATCACTTTCAAGGCCTAGTACAAAATGAAAATGTAAGTTGTCTTGTTCAAAAGTTAGTAATTACAAGATGGCAGCAACAGAGCCATAACCCAAATGTGGGACCCTATAGAACAGTATAAGTCACACATCCATGAAACAGACCTAGCTTCCAAACCATTCACCTGCTGTCCTCTTACCTATCTAGCATTCGCACAATTTTCTCAGGCACTTCTTGGAATACCTTGTCCTTAACATCTGTCCTTTGAGACAATTTATGTTCTAAAGTTGCACTTAGAAGCTATTTCTTCCTCTATAAAGTTCATCTTTTGATGTTACCTTAATCATCCTCACCATCTGGTTTTAAGCTCTATTTAGTTCTATACAACAATTAAGAAAACCAAGAATAAAAGAAAACCGAGAATCTTTGCTGAGTAAATGCATTGGTAAAACGTTAACATGCACTTCCTTTCCAAATATAGAGAATTATCTCTCCCAATTCCATCACATACTTTTCAATAGTGCCTAATAATATGTATTGGCTTATCCTCATTTGTGAGAAATTCTTCAATTTCTACTACCTAAAATCCTCTTCCTTCTTGTACTTTATGATAAAGGAAAATGTTATTAACTAGGCACATATAAAGTATCAAATCATTTAATAGGAAGATTCACAAATTTTATCACTGGCTGCTGGCAAAATTCATATTTTAAAATGCCCAGGCTACAAACAAAATAATTCAGGTTCAAGGGAATGTCATCTGCTCCCAGTCACACAGTTGGTGACAGTGTAAAGATTCAGAACAATTTCTCAGCCCTGTGTGAACCCCCTATCACACTATTTTCCTAAGAGAATTTAAGTGATAGGTGGTGACTATATACCAATTTAACATTCAGTTTATGAAAAGATGACAACAAACTTTTAGAGCCAATCATTGGACATTTCCATTGGTGCATTCGCCTGGTTGCAAGTTTCTTCTTTGTTTCACATGAGGTGATGAGCCACCCTCAGAAATGACCAGATCTGAAGTCACTCTAGAAGACTGGATGAGCTGGCAGTGGGGGTCTGAGGGTCATCAGAAAATCCTGATATCTCTCTTCTGAATATAACTGAATGAATGACAATTTTATAGACTGATTCTAATAATACTCTAGTTTAAATATTTGCTGGCTAAAAATAAATAAATGGAGGCATTATAAAAGTACTGATTTTCTACAGTTGACTTTAATGAGAAACACACCTCAGCTAACAATTCCGGATGGAAATAAACACTCAGGATCCCACAAGAGTCCATGGAACCCCTCTACCACCCAAAGCCAGATTCCCTTAATCAAGGACAGTTTCTTTGCAGAACACTGAGATCTTGATTACAATGTATCCTTAGTTATTAAGTGGCTGATGATGTTAAAAAAAACTTGCATTTGGACCAGAATTGATTATTTTGATTTACTTAATAACCATGCCACTTCAAGAATTGCCCTCAGATTCAATGCATTTTCATGTACATTTGACAATTAAATAATAGCTGATACTCAGAGAAAAACATGCATAGTTATGAGAAGCTCACTTTAGGGCAATTATTCAGGGTGGAAATAAGGGTCTGAGGTCCTTAGGAAATGGGAACAGGTCAGAGCAATCAGAGGATGAGTTATGCATAATTGACTAATTAGATACTTCAGTCTCTAACATAAGGGGACCCTTTTAAGATAAACAGTACCCCTGAGGTGAATGGTAACACATATTTGGGAGACCCTTCCCCACCTTCTTTTGTCTTCAGGTCCCAGATTATCACAGAGCTTATCACTTCACTTTCAAGGCAGCTCCCAGAGACAGCACAATCATCAGTGAGAGACATATTTCCACTCTGATTCTGACACTGCTCTCTTCTTTCAGCGCCTAAGTCAAATTTCTCTGAAGCGCTTATCAATTCCTAAAGAAGAATAGAAAACTAGTATGCATTTTAGATCCAATTTAAATGCTGATTATTTTCTCTCTCTTCTAATGACCTTGAGTGTGTGACTTCACTTCTCTGAACCTCAAATAGTATTGATGATTCTCACCCATTCAGATACATCTGTGAGCATGCTTGGTTAATAAATAGTGACTCTCCTCCCCACCCTTTCTTCCCTTCATTCTATCACCATCACCAGTACCCTCAATAACACATTTCAGACTTTGCCTTACAATAGGGTTTGAATATTACATGACAAGCCTCCTCTTCTGTAGCATAAACTGCTTTTTCAAAAAGAGAAAATGTGCATTCCAGAGTACTTTCCATGCATTATTCCATGCATGTTGGTTGCATTTTAGTATGGAAAAGGAATCAACTTTGCTTCAAAAGCAAAGCAAATAATCATTAACATAGACATACCTCCAAGCAAGATACACAAATGACCGACTGGAATACATATGATGGTCAGCATCACTAATCATCAGGAAAATGCAAATAAAAACTATAATGAGATATTACCTCACACCTGTGCGGATGGTTATTATAAATTTTTTTAAAAAAGAACAAACAGAAAATTAAAAGCGTTGGCAAGGATATGGAGAAATGAAACTCATCTGCACTATTTGTGGGTATGTGAAATGGTAAACACATTATAAAAAGCTACATGGAGTTTCCACAAAAATTAAAAATAGAGCTACCACCTGATCCAGCAAATCCCCTTTCTGGGTATTTATCCAAAAGAATTAAAAACAAAATCTCCAAGAGATGTATGTACTCCCAATTTTACTGCAACATTCTTACAAATAGTGGAAAAAATGGAGACAATTTGAATGTCCTGATGAATGGATAAAGAAAACATCACATATACATACAATGGAAGATTGTTCAATCTTATATTTTTTAAAAAGGAGGAAATCCTGTCTATGCTGCAGCATGATGAATCTGGTGGACATTACATGCTGGTAACAAAAGGACAAATACTGAATGATTCCGTTTATTTGTGGTATCAAAAATAATAAAACTCATAATGCCAAAAGTATAATAGTAGTTGCCAGAGACTTGGGAAGCGTAGGGAGAAAATGGGTGGCTGATGTCCAATAGGTATAGTGCTTCAGTTACACAAGGTGAAAAAAAGATAAATACTGTGGTAACAATGTATATACAGCTAGAGCTACTGTGTTTCACACTTAAAATTTTGCTGAAAAGACAGATTTCATGTTACGTGTTCTTTTATCACATTAGAATAATAGTTAGCAATCTATTGTTTGTCTTGATTACTTATAAAACTACTTACCTTCAATGCTTCAATATCTTGATGGATTGGAAATATTTTTAGTGTCTTACTGCTTTAAGATATGGGACTCAAAAATTCACAATGTAGTATTTCTGGTAACACTTGCTTCTACAATAGTAGTTCTCCACCAGAGCATCATAGCATTTCAACCCAGAGATATGACAAAAGGTAAAACCCTATTGAGCCAAAAGCTCAAACTAGGCAGGCAAATCACAATTTTCTCTCTCATTAGCTGTTTTTCTTTAAGAAAATTGCTTGAGCTCTGGGTGCCTTCATGTACTCAATTGCAAAATGAAAATATTATGTTCGCCATATATTATTATAATATTTAAATAAGATAATACTGAATACCTAGTTCAAGTAATATAACTATTACTATATTCACCATAGGCATAGAACTCAAATTACAAATGGTTGTGTGTGTGTGTTTGTATGCTCAAGTGTATGCACAGGTACACATTATTGGCTTGTTTTATACAGGTTATTCCTATAAAAGCATGACTTGTACATTTCTATTACATTTCAAATAACTGCTTTATGAGGCAGGTCTTTTTTTAAACTGTAACTGTAATATTTTTAACCAACTTTTTTAACTGTAATCTTTCATCTACAAATTGTGAACTCTTTTAAAATGGATTGCACCTTTTTTTTTTCTTTTCTTATCTCCTTTACACACTTCTAGCCCAATATTGCATAGAGGAGATTGTCTAGTGAAAGCCCTCAATAACAAGTATTTGAGAGAATAAATATTTACACGTTTAATTTGGGGAAATAAGAGTATTGCAAATGTTTCATCAGAAGGGAACAGAACTTACTCCTTTCTTCGCCAAGCACTTCAAATTTAGAATGCTTCATCTGGAATGTTAACGTAAGTTTGCCTTCTAAGGGAACCGCTGACTGGAGAGTTTGTGTCTTAGACAACTACCTAGTCAGGAGAACTATAAAGGGCCTGAAATTAATTATTATGATTTCTAGGTTTATAAAATAGGAAATTAAAACACAAATTGATCTAGAGAACTGACTGTCAAGGACACAGGTTAACGGTGTGCTGGCTTCTGTACTAAGCAGCATTTAATCAAGATCTTGGCTTCACTATAGTCGAGAACACAATCTAGCAGCTTTCAGTGGACCTCAGAGTATTTCTGCTGTGGAAAAAGAATTACATTAACACTCACTGTACTGTATCCTCTTAAGGTCATTCCTCTCCTCTCCTCTCCTCTCCAAATCACACACACACACACACACACACACACACACACACACACACACTGAGTCTACACATGCAGGCAAGGATCAGTTGCAAAATTCATCTGACCACCAGGGGGCCACCACGACAATGGACAAGCGTAAAGAAAATTCCTGTTGAAGATAATAACCCTCTGGTTCTGTCAAGGAAACAATTGTCTGGATTACTAGAAAAAGAAAAAAATTACCTTCCCGAAACTGGAATCCTTGCTTAAATGACTGTACTTCTGTAGCTATTTAAAGTCATTCCATCAGTAAGATGTAGTGTAGCCCCAAAATTTTGATTCAAAATATGTTATGTTTTTAATTGAAATATGGTTGACCTAAAACGTTATTTTAGTTTCAGGTGTACAACAGAATGATCACACATGTGTATACATTGGAAAATAATCATCGCATTAAGTCTATTTATCCTCTTAGCAAATTTCAAATTTGCAATACCATCTTTCTTGTAGTCCCCATTATATTACATCCCCATAATTTACTTATTTTGTAACTGTGGGCTTATACCTATTCATACATTTTTATTTGTGAATTAAATTCAAATGATGATTTTCCAGCAACAATTGCTGAATAATTTTAAGGAGTCATCATTTTTCATGAGATAAATAATATAGTGTATAGTTGTTTATAAGTCCTTAAACTTTAAAAACATATTTTTCTATTTTTGCATGAAAAAGAGATGATATCCAGGATTTGCTACAAAATATTTTATGAAAGAAATAAACATAAGAATAGATTTAGAACATGTGATGATGTGCATTATATAATATTATGATCCAGAAAACACAAAATATGTCTATTTATGCAATATGGCTATATTTAAATGACATGGGTGGACAGATAGAGAGAAGAACAAACATCTTATGACAAAGTTCAGTTGTAAATCATAACTGCAGCTATAGACTAAGGTTGCAGATAATTTTGTGAATACTCTGCATGCTATATAATAAATGTGCATTAACTAACATTTTCAGTAAAAAACTATAAAGTTAAAATTATAAATATTTGAGAATATTAAAAATTATGTAACTCTAGGTATACACAGCTACATCCATTTTCCTCTGGTATGTTATGGGATGTCGTCCTGCCAAACCACTGCTAGAATTTAATGATGGGTTAGCTACTTTTCGTGAAAACTACAAGCAGATTTCTTCTTTCTTCCAAGAGTATTTATGCCTTAAGGACTTCATAGAGCAATGGTTTTCAGCCATGGAAAATCTCTCCTACCCGGAGGATATTTGAGTACGACTGGCAATGTATTTTATTGTCCCAACTTGAGAGGAGGATGTTGCTGGCATAAAGTGGGTGGAGGCCAAGGATACTACACAACATCCTATAATGTACTGGACAACCACACAGAAATATCTGACAGAGTTACAGAGTTATCAGTAGTGTCAATTATAAGAATCCTGGTAAGTAGCATGTTATTCCAGAGCTGATCGGAGCCCATAAAATACTTTCATAATTGAGATCCAAAGACTAGAAACAGTTCTATATTTTCCTTCAATAATTATAGAGTCAAACACTAGCTGCTAAGAACTAGACCTGAATCAATAAAAGTTCTGTTGAAAGTAGCTCGTTAATTTTTTTTCTTTATTTTGTTATAGCTAGAACCACCAAGAGAGAGGATTCTCAACTCAGGGATACCAGAAAGGTTGGCTTTGATCTCTCTCTTGAACAAAGTAAGTATTCAGAAAATACATTGGCTCAGTGTAGCAGGATACTTGGTCTTTGTTCCAAAACTTGGCTCCAGATTCATTCTCTGTTAGACCTGTTGTAAGAGATTTTATTTAAAAATTTAGTATGAATGTCCACAACTATTTATAAACATGGATGATCAATTAAGAGACTGATTTTTCAGCAGCTTTAAATTGAACTCTCCCAGCATCTTGAAGATAGCACAGAGCCACCACACTTGCATAATGGAATGAAAATAGCAAGGTTAACTTACTTAACGTTGAAGACCTAATATAAACATTTCCAAACCTCTGTTAAGACTGAACGTAGCTTAGCATGGGCACCGAGTTTCAATGTGTTAGTGACTTATACATGCATGTTGAATAATCCCTCAGGCAGAAAATCAAGCCCAAACACCCCTAGTGCATTCATGCATCTGAGCATGCAGTTTCAGTGATTTCCAACATTACAAAAATCAGACTTTTGCATGCTCCTTTACTGGAAGAACCCATCACTACCTGTGTCTCTCAGCACAACCAGCACCCCCCGAAAAAAAAAAAATTGTGTCTAATCAAGTCTTTATCAATTTCCAGGAAATACAGATTATGAGAAAGTCTGTGGGCCAAATTACCTATGTTCTTCCACAAATAAATTGCAAAAACACATTTTCAAAAGGAGCAAAGATGGAGGAAAAATCTTCAGATGAAAAAGATTTGCACAGCACATTCATAAAAAGTGACGAAAAAACTGCAGTGTTCAAGAAGGTGGGTTTGGGTAAATAAAGTTATAGGGTAGGAGATGGTTTTCTTTTAGGAAGAAGAATCAGTGCTATGACAGAGACAAGACACCCGAAGCATCTCTTGGATAAATATCAAAAATCTGTTTGTTACACAGCAAATAAACAAACAAAGCAAACTCTTAGATTCTAGCACCAAATGATAGTCATGTCTGAATCTTACCAATTCTCTTCTTCAGGATTTCCATAGCAATCTTCTATATGTTTTCTCTTTTGGAACTAATCGCACTCTACTTATATGTATGTGAGGGTCATTTTTCCTTGTGTAATTGCCTATAGTGACACTAGCATGAGATTCATGAAGTGACATGATAATTTCAAGTCATAGTTCAAGTCAGTGGATCCCTTTGATGTCCACTAATGGAAATATTCCTTCATTGAGAATTTGAACCTTTAATTTGACAGAATCTAAGATTGAGGTGGTGGGAAAAATAAATTAGCAAGCCCTTATCAATGATGATGAGAGATTAATGCTGCTTCTACCCTTTCATTCCCAGACTCCTATGTTCTAGATAGCCAGTCAACATGTATCAGTCACAGATCCAACATACATCCCACATTCTTCAAGCTGTTGCCTTGCAGCATTTTCTACATCTTTTCTCAGCCTCATATTCTCCAGGTGCAAATCATCTTGTCTCCTAAACTTTTCTCACACTCGACCCCACGAACACTTCCTTATTTCATGTCTTCCTCATTTACTTGGAGTTTGCAGTGCTTTCTCATTGATCCTTTTGTTTCTTGGCTTACATCCATTTTCAATGGTGCCAATCAGCGTGATCCAAATGACATGCCCTTCCATCCTCGACCTATTTCTAGACCTGCATTTGGACCTGCTTCCAATCCCTATTGACTTTTTGCTGTGTTACCCATTATTCTACCCACAGATTCAGCGGCATTTAACCTGCTCACTGGCATTGCTTTCTGCTTACTTTGGCTGCCCTTTTTCTTTTTAAACTCTGAAATCCTCCCTCTGGCCACACTGCCTCCAGTTATCCTAGACTTGTCTAGACCTGAATAAGAATCCTTAGGTCTGTATTAGACAACTGTGTACAGTTCTCTTGCCAAATGTGAACAGCCTGCCAGGAAGAATCTGGAAACATCTTACCACTGAATTATGCTATTTTGTTAATACTATGGATGCTTGGTACATGCCATTCCTTCTGCCTAAATGTCCTTCCCTCTTTATTGGCAAGATATCTATTTAATAGTAGCTCACACATTGCCTTCCTTATTAACTGTCTCTTAAGCGTAATAAAAGTATTCAATTTGTCCTATAATAATTGACACACAGCAGTAACATTAAGTTTGTCCTATCAGTAATGATAACACGACACAATAATAACACAAGATTTGTTAAATGCTTCTTATATGTTGCTCTCTGACTTAATCATGAATATTATATGGGCCTTTGTGAATCAGTCAACTTCCAAACCTGCTAGCTTCTTAAGGAAAGCAATCTATTCTCTTTCCCTTTAGTGTTTCACATAAAGTCCAACCCAAGCCTTCATGATTGGCATTCATAAATAATTTCTGAACTGAGTTAAATTGAATTGTTTAGGATAAATTCAGTTTGCCATCTTTTTGTACATGGTTAACAAAACAGTAATTCTTTTATATTATGTCACTTAACACATAAAAGTTTCAAAATTAATTCTTGCCTGAAATGCATTCTTCCAAACAACCGGATTCAGTCTTGCATAACAAATTCAATTCTCTCTGATGGTAGCTGTTTCTCTCAACAATAACAGCTTGGAGGCCAACAGAAAGAACTCGTTATTCCAGTAGGGACTGGTGAAGAGGAGGACAGAGGAGAACAGGCAAAAGCCCCATCAAGTTTGGCACATGGAGTGTTTGCTGTACTTTCTGTGATGTGTAGCAGACTCTCTTTCTAACTGAGTACAGCATTGAAGTATTGAACAAGCAAAGAATTGCTCAACTCCCTGGGTAGGTGGGTCTCATTGAGTATTTGACAGGTAACTGGGTCAGTTGAGTGTGATCTGTATTTGTTGGGAAACCTCTGTAAAGGTTGTACACAAATTCTTTGCTGCTCACCAAGGTTGAAAACATTTAGTAATATGCTCATGGGACACTGAGAGTCTGCCTTGCCTCCAGGCATTGAAGCCTGAAACAAATTAAATTTCCATCTCTCCCCTGGCTATTTGGGTTTGAACAATCTTGAAAGCAGTCTACTCAACAGGCAGGCAAGACTCTACTTGAATTGCAACCCTATTTATAATCTAAAATAAGGACTTTATGGAATCACAAGCCAGGCTGGAACATGTTAGATCTACGGTAAAGAATCAGAGAAATGCATATAGAGGTAGGGGGTAGGGCAAGGGAGTTCTGTTGAATGAAAGAGGATGCAATTTTCTACATGTCTCAATATGAGGAGGTCAGAAAAATGACAGAGTACTCAGAAAGATCTGTGCCACAAGGGAGTGGGAGTGGGTCTGTGTAAATTAAAGATCTGAGCCAGTGTGGAAAATAGGTTTTCAACAAGTAAATAATGCCATTTAAGGAGGCAGATTTCTAACACAGACTCATTGCTTAAAGGGGACCTAGTCAATCATTCGACAAATATTTGCTCCCTGACCTTGGAGCTGGCACTCTCATAGGTGCAGTGTTACTCAGTTGTGAGCAATAACCCTTTCCTTGAAGTTCCAATATTTTTTATACAGAATACTAATAAACAATTAATAAATAAATACATATACATACATGTGTGTGTATAAATTTTAAACCCAATTTGCAATAAGAACCTGAAGAAAATAACAAAGTAGTGTTCTGCTTCTGTTGATATGGTTACTTGGGAAAGTGTAGAAAAAATATTCCTATAATGATCTATATTTGTGGAGTGGCCACCCCTTGATCCCAAAAAAATAAAAATCCTAACACAACATACACACACACACACACACACACACACACACACACACACCCCCTAATCCTATGATCTTTCATTTGAGGGTTGTTCCAGTCACAGGTTTTGATTGCTCTGGACTTGCCCATCAGTCAATATGGGAAACTGGAGGGTCTGAATTATATTTATGAAGGCTACAATTGTCTATTGAAATATGTGAAATATGGCTCTGAGCTTAGATTGTAGAAATTTAAATTGTTCAGTTCAAGATGATCTAAATTCCATAAAGTAAATGACTGACAAGATTTTCTAATTCATCTATTCCAGGTAGCCACAAATTCTGATTGCTTAGTATCTTTGATAATTATATTGCTGCTTTCACATAAGAGACAGCAACTTTTTAAAAGGATGAAAAAAAATATATATGAAAAAAACAATTGGAGTGGTTTCAATGGAAGTCATAAGAAACAAAATTACTATTGACATATTTTATGTTAATGAAATGTTTTCTCTCAGAGGGAATATTCTTGTTCAAATTCTCATCCAGACCAAATCCCAACACTATCTAGATTTAGAAGCGTTGAGTGACTAGTTATGTGTCACACAGTCTGTGGTTGTTCATGGGTATTTATTGATGATATTAGACAGCAAATTCCTCAAACACAAATATCCATTCAGATGACTGTTTTCATGAAATACATATACATATACATAGTCATTGCGCCTTTTCTTTCTTCAGCCAAACATGTTTGAAAATTAAATAGAAAAAAATCAACAATAGCTTTTCTAATTTTTCTTTTGCTCTTAAATGAACCTGTATTTTACAGATTCAATTAATTCATGGGTCATGACACACTATCAACATTGATCCATGCAGAACCCTCTTTCATTTTATTTAGTTATTTATTCATTCATTGCAATAGCTAATAAATATCTGTGAACACAAAGCCCAGGCCAGAATCTAAAACAATGACAATTATTTACACATATCTCCGAACATTTCCCTCTCCTGTTCTCCTGCCTACATCTCCAACCCAAGTTTTCCATCATACTATCTTTTGTATCCTTATTCCCTTGAAAATAAAAGGGAATTATTACGTAAATATATTCTTAAGCAATTTTTTAATTGAGCTGTTTTTCACTTTATAAAAAGCTATTATATTATATACAGCTTCTGAGATTTTCTTCTTACTCAACAGTAGGTATGATTCATGCTGTACACAGTTGTGGTTTACTGATTATTGCTACTGTGTGACATCATATTTATGATTTATTCTTTATATATGCCTATTTGTTTTTATAGCTTTTACTTTCTTTTTTCTGTTATTATAAAATATTGCTGTAAATAGTTTTATACTTACCTGCTAAAGAACACAGCAAATGCAAGTACCACTTGAATCTTATCTAGGAAACTAGCTAATAGAGTATTTGAATGCTTCACAAGGCAATGCTAATTGTCTTCCAAGCTATTTGTACCATTTTATTCTCTTATCAACATCTGTCCAACAAGATAATAGTATCTATAGTATCTATCCAGATAGATACAAACTTTTCATTGTTTCTGTCAAATGGATATAAAATGGCATTTTCTTGCAGTCATGATTTGTAGTAACTTGATTTCTAATTCAGTCAGCTATCTCTGTACATCAGTGTGGTTTAATAGTTTTACAATAGGTTTGTTAGCCAATTGTACTAAGCAGTCCAATACGATGTTTCTAGACAAATCATCTCTAACTTAGTTCCTAAGTATTAGTTATTTCATAAAGAAATATGCAGGCATTCTATACATATTGTTGACCAATATGGTTGACCTATTGTCTCTGCTGGGTACTTATAGTATTACCACCTAATAGTTAAAAAAAATCCAGAATTAAAGTTGTTAGTGAAATCTATAGGCAAGGGATTTTTCTGAATGTTGCTGATCCTTTCGTTTATAGGTGGAAATTAAATCTATCTTATTAAAAGTTTATATGAACTACGGAACTGAATTATATTAGATCTAAGATCTGCTCTTTAGGTGTGAACTCTTTCCCTATGTCCTCAAATATTTCTTCACTTATTTGGGAACTGAAATATACAGGTCAACATTAGAGACTATGGAGAAAAAGAAAAAGTCTTAGTGCTTCCCGTTATATAGGGATCTATTTGATTCCTAGAAGGTGTAATTTATAATAGAACACGTTATCTAAATACTTCTTAAGAAGCTAAGGAGTGAACCACTGTTCTACTGACATTGTCATACTTAGGAATAGCAGGAAAATCTACATTTCATTTCATGTATTTTATTACAGAAATACCAACTATTCCTCAGCTTGTCCAAAGAATTGTAGGGGATGGTCTGATATGTGGTGGTCTTTTACTTTCCTTGGTTATTCTTGTCCCAACTCTAGTGATGCTACCTTGTTTGAGGGTTCATAGCACCTCTCTAAGTAAAATAATATCTTCGTATCCTGTGTGACAATAGACCCATGAGGGGAAAATATAAAAATTATATGTCAAAATTATTTGCTAGTCCCTCAAAAATAATAAACGCTTTCTTTTCATAATTGCTTTACTACTTTGGGGACAAAAATTGCAGACAAATTTGTTTTGCAACTCATTTCTAATGTACTTTATATGACTCAGCATAGGATTATTTGGTTGCTTTTCAGAAAAAAATTCAGTGGCAAATATCTTCTTATAAACTTACTGAGTCCATTTGAATAATAAATGATCCATAGATTTTAATACTCTTCACTGTATGGCTTTATAAAAGCCAAAAGCAATAACAAAACACCTCAGTCTTTTATGTGTAAGTTGGCTATTGTGTTTCTCCATTTTAACCAATGTAGACTTTTGTGATTACTTTTAGTTTAAGTGTGTATTATCTCCCATAGACTAAAATTAAATGTTTTGAAAGTTGAATAACTTTCACAAATTGGTTATGGTATATATGTTTCTATTTAGAGTATCCACTCCTGTGCAACTTGTTTTAAGATCTCTTTAATGTATATAACAAGGCATCATCAGTAGATGCTAAGACCATCCTTCCACATTGTGCTCGAGTGGTAGATGACTGGAACAGAAGAGGGACAGAGGGGAACATAAGTAATTAGTCATAGTTACAAATGGGAATTTGGCAATGGAGGAGCACCCTGCAATTGTCCTTCAAACCTCCTATGATAAAATTACATCTGAAGAATAAATCAAATTGTTAACATGTAATACTTGGTAAATGGTACCACAGGTACTCAGGGAATTCTGACTTGGAGCTAGAGGACATATCCTTTCACTTTTTATTCTCCAGAATAAAATAGTGTTTAAGCAGTTTTTTACCAGTCATCTAACAAATATCTATTGAGTGTCTACCATGCTCCCTACAACAAATTATTGTCTCAAAGAACTCACAACTTATTTTTAAAAAGATATATAAGTATATACCGAAGTCTTCCATATATATTTTTTTAATTTTGTGTGGTCTTTTCCTTGTATTGATTCAGTAATTCTACAAACTTGTATTTATCACATACTTAACACAGGTTGTAACAACCAGCCATTCCTGGAATAACAGCATAAATTACATAATTTCTCTTTCTTAAAAGACCTTGAGTCTCTCAGGCAAAGTAAATATATACATACAAGTAGCCACAACAATAGCATAAAGTTTGGGTCAACTGTGTTGATAGATTTGAAACACAAAGAGCAGTACTTGCCACAGAAACAAGAAAAGCATACTCATTAGTTATTATTGCTGTAATTTGTTCATATTAGCTTTGTTCATATTAGTAGAGCTGAATCTACACGGATGTGCAGGAATTTGCCAAGTGGTGCAAGAGAGAGAAGGCCATGGCGTCTTCTCCCTGTGCATAGTCATCTCTAATTCTCTGTCCTTTTCATTGCTTCCACTTCTCTCCTTGATAGCAAATCTATGCCCTCAACTTTTATGGCCCCTCTCTCTGAATGACCGCATGCAGGTGTCAGTGAGAGAAGAAAAGGCCATTAATAGAATATAGAAAGAAAAGTTGGGCATCTAATTTTGGAGATCCTTTCAATCTCAAGGATGATAGAAGAAAGAAAAATTAAAGGAGAAAACAGAACTGGAGCATTCAAGGATAGTAAAATATCAAAAATGTCAAAGTGAAGAGAGAGGCAGTTAGTGCAAAATGGAGACTTTTATATAGTCAGATTGCTTTCTACATAATTATAATTCCACAATTATTTCTAGTTTTAAGCACACCCCAACCCAAGTGTGATATTTTCAGAAAGCATGTGCAGCTCATATATGTACAGTAATAAAGTAGTTATTTAGTCCATCCTTTCCTAAACCTAGGACATCAATCATGCATGGATTATTTTATATACAATTCTCACTGGCACCGACAGCCATTGCTCAGTGATTTCAATTTTACAAACAAAATTAGCGTCTTAGAAGAACTTATTTCATAATGTCTCATATGTGAGGTTCTTGGTAAAGTCTTCTAAATGTGTCAATGATGGAGTCAAAATTGACATTTATTAGAATTTTGAAGAAATCCATCTCTATCCATGAGATTATATATAAATGTATGTATGTACGTGCAACTGAAATTAAAAGAGCAATATCATAGAAATATCTTTAATACACAGACAGAACTCTTGATGCTGCTGCAGTTAACATCACATACCTGGAGATATTTCTGATTTGTAGTCTCCAACCTCAGTGTTTGACAGACTATATTTCCTTGTATTTGTCACCAGCTCCCTTTCTCTTTTCCCGCGGAGACTATATTCCAACACAGCAAAACTCAGACTTGATACCTTCTCCCTTACTCTTACAAGTGGTGTCAAGTATCAGACATTGCATACCATAAATCAAATAAGACCAGAAATCCTCAGTTTTCCTCTCCTTTTTCTCTGAGTGCCTTGAATGCATTTCATCCATCAGTATTCTTTCAATACTCTATCTTTTCTTAGTGAGAATGTCGTTCTAATTAAAGCTCTCCCCTGTGAATTCCAGTTTCTCTTCAGGGACTTTTTCCATTGGTTACTCATCTTCCTGTTTCTCTTTCTTCCCTTCCTACTTTCATCTCTCCCTGCCTCTCTTTCTCCTTCCTCTTCTTCTTCCTTCTCCCCCTCCTCCTTTTTCTCATCCTCCTTTTCCACCTCCCTCCCTCCCTCTCCTACTCTTCTTTCTCTCTCCTCCCATCATCTCCCTCACTCTCTTCCTTTCCTTCTTTATTCTCTTTCTCCTACATCTCTCCCTAAATTTGACATACATTTATGTTTGTATAAAGAATTCTCTCTCTAACCATGGATAAAGAAGGGCCTCTTTATGACCCTACATTACCCTCTACCTCTGCATTTATTTTACTGTCAAACTTCTTGAAGAATTTCCCACTACTTGCAATCTCTACTTCCTAATAAACCACTCTACTGTGATCTGGTTTTCATTCTTTGACTCCACTGGAACTGCTCTTGCGTAGGTGACCAAGGACTTTTGTATTACCAAATACAACAGATAATTCTCAGCTCATATCTGATGTGATTGTCTGCAGCATCTGATCCACTGTATAAATCACTCCCCATTCTGAAAACTTCAGAGTTCTCTCTGTATCTCCAAAACACTTTGATACTTGTTACTTTGTGCCTCATAGATGTCAGGCCCTATTGGCTTTCATTTGGTATGACTTCCTTCTCCTGCCCTGGTTTCAGATGCCCTGGTTCCAGAATACCTGGAACAGACCCAGGAATTTCACTTTGTGCTTCCAGTAGAGCTGCTAATATATTTGATATCCTTCAGTTACAATTATTATGTTCTAAAATCCTGCCTTTAACAAGACACCTAAACAATGTATGTCAGACCTCTCATCTTAAAAGACATAAATCACTGCATCTATAATCAACTCTGACATTCAAGATAACCTCCTGATCTCAAAATCCTTAACCCAATTCATTTACAAACAACCTGTTTTAGTATAAAGTAATATTTTAAGTTTAAAGGATCTAATATCTTTGGAGGACTATTATTCCACCAAACACAACCAATTTTAGGGTGATTCTTTTATTTTAAAGTATATTGATTTGTTTCAATTTCAGTTGCAATCCTCTGATACTACATTTCCAAAATTCTTTTTCAGTCATCCAACAGTTAATAGGCATTTCAGAGTATGTATGTGAGTTTTCTCAGTTAGCGTTTGAAACTATGCGCCAGTAACTCAGTGCCCAATATGCTCTTCAATCATATTATGAGAATGTAAAGACACTGCAGTTTATTAAGGTTACCCTGATTGCAATCACTGAAGAAATGCACCAAGACAATTTTTTTTCTCGTTACTCAATGTGTCATTCTAATTTTTACAATAATAAACAGAATTGCTACATTTTTATGGTGGAATAATGCCTCAAACAACAAATGTGTCTCAAATGTCTATAACCAGTCTGAACCAAAATCCAGCAAGAAAATATTTTTGAGTGACTGTGATACTTCGTACTAAACTACTACCATTACAAATGCTATTGTTACTACTGCTATTGCTATTACCACCACTACTATTACTAATACTGCCATAACTATACTACTATTGCTCTAACTACTATTACCACAAGTATGAGTACTACTACCACTACTGCTGCTACTATTAACATCATTTTTTTTAATCATGAACAATTCTCCATCAGGAAGTTGAGCAAGAAATAGATTCCAACTTTGTGATTAAAGTCATGAAGTATACATCATGCAAGGCTCGTAATGCTGATCAATTAGTTAGGAAAACATTTTAGGCAATTTAGATGTCATCTTAATAATAGTATTCTCTCTCCATCTGATATTGCTTTTTAAGAATACTATTTTCAAAAGCGAAAGCTAGCAACGGTTTTCCAACCCTTAGATGGAAAGTCACCTAATACTTTATCTTTGATAAGTATATGGCAGAGTCTCCCAAGTATAACTCTCTTGGTAATTATAAAGTGGCAATAGGGGAGACAAAAATATGAAGATTCGAAGCACTATGCTTCTTATTTTTAGGATTTTGTGCTACTTTGAACTACGATGGGGTTCAATTTGGTCAAATAAACAATTACCTGTAAAGACGTTCCCCATCCATTTTCTGTTTTCCAACAAAATAAGGCTTATTTTTCCTGAAAGTCTTACCAGTTTTGTAGGATAAGAATTGTGCTGCAGTGGGAAACTACATATTTCTATAACAAAACCTTCCTTCTTTTTAGATTCTGTTTCATTGGGAACTGTTTTGCAACTTATTAGCTGTAGGTAACTGAGAGTCATGCAAAATAATCTTTGTCTATACAAATGAATTCTTTCTAATGAAAAGACAGTCTTCCTCCTCAGAAAAATCAGTTTTGGCACAGCTGATGCATTCATTTCAATATCTCTTAACTGCAAGTTTATCTATTCATTTGATTCTCCTGTGAATCAGTTATAATATCTTCTGTTTCTCTTATTATGAGTCAAACAAGATCTTTAATGTTTTCACTTTTATATCTATCACCTAGTCTTTGTTTCTTTAAATCTTCTCAGGGAGCTGGACTTCTGAATGGGTGAAATGGTGACTTTCTTTCTAAAACAATGAAAATACAGGTAAACACTTAAGATCAGTCATTTATAACCTTGACAGTCAACTAAAGATCAAACTGG
Source organism: Solenodon paradoxus (assembly GCA_004363575.1). Lineage (NCBI taxonomy): Eukaryota > Metazoa > Chordata > Mammalia > Eulipotyphla > Solenodontidae > Solenodon > Solenodon paradoxus. The sequence continues at coordinate 23,810 of RJWH01003940.1, forward strand.
AAATCATCTATGCAGAAGAAGTTACTAAACATCAGTGAGACAATGGAATACTGGCATTTTAACAAGGGTGATTCCCATCCCTGTTCTTTCCACAGCTCAGTGGCCTCATAACCAAAAGTTGACAACATCGGTCATAGTGGGAAAAACTGACCTTTTGGAATTCCAGTAAAACTGTCATTTAAAAAAAGGTCAATAGGATGTACAAAATTGCAACACTTAGAAAATTTCTATTCTCAGTGTGTTGACTCAGAGCTCATCTTAGATGAGGCCTACCTCTAGAGCATTACCAACAATATCAAACTTCTGGAATCTACGGCTTATGTTTGTGATGGCATTGTGGCAAAAAAAAAAAAAAAAAAAAAGAACCTCATCAGGAATTTTAAAGGAACTAGTAGAGAACTTCATGGCCATAGGGGAATATTGAAAGGGTGTGACATATTCCTGAGCATCTAAAATGTTCTGTGCCTATGCACTATGTGCATAATCAGGAAGTATGTGAGAAAAACTGAAAGTTTCAGTCACCCACAGCTGACCTTGAGGTTCTGTGCAAAAAGGAAATGAAAATTGTCTGTCTTATAAAGTTCCTGAAGCTTGAAGAGGTACCTTCTTACACAGATATTGATACAAATATGGAAGACATACAAGCAAGGTTTTTAAGGAATCTTGTGACCACTCAGAAGTACAATGACTACTAAACTGTATTGGCTCAGATGTGACCCTAGGAAGCAAAGTTTAAAAACAAAAACATAAATGTCGTTTAAGCTAGCAAAAAACTCAATAGCCATGTATGCAGGTGATGCATAACTAAAGTCTCTAAACAAATAAGTAGCAACAACAAAAATCTAATACAAGAAGATAAAAAAAATTCCAATTTTCAACAGAGAAGTATGAGACATATAAAAAATAAAATAAAATAATCATGAAAGTTCTCCACATAAACAGGAGGGAAAAGTAGTAAATATTACATATATATTTTATATATTCCTGTGGGAACTCTGATTTTGAAGTTAACAGGCAAAAACTTTAAATTACCTGCTACAAATGTTTAAATACTAAAGGAAACTACATCTAAAGAATTAAAGATAATCATGACAGCATGTCTTACCAAATACAGAATATCAGTAAAGAGCTAGAAACTTTTTTTAAAAAAAGCAGTCAGCTAAAATTGTTGGAATTAAAAAATACAACTAAAATTAAATTCTCCTTAGGACGTCAACAACAGATTTGAGCTGGCAGAAGAATTAGCAAACTTTTAAGTAGGTAGATTACTCAATCTAAGGAACAGAGAAAGCCTTGAAAGCATCAAGAGAAGAATGAAATGATGGAGTTTTCTCTTTACCTTTGATGTTTGTCAGTTTTGCTGTGTTTATCAAATTGTGGATCTTTGTATGCTTATTGCACTGGTGTTCGTTGAGCTTCTTGAAGATGAAAATTTGTATCTGCATCAAAATTGGGGGATTTGGGACTACTGTTTCTTAATAACTTTCCCCATTCTCTCTTTTCTTTCTGGTACTCTCATACACATATCTTGGTATGCTTGATGATGTCCCACAGCTATCATGGTCTTTATTTGTTTTTCATTTTTCTAAAGAAATAATTGCTAGCAACCTTACCAAATAAGAAATACTGAAAAAGAGTCCTCAATCTTCATCCCACTTCTGGACATTCACCCCAGAAACACAAATACACTAATTTAATCAGATATATGCATCCCTGAATTGATTGCAGCATTATTTACAATAACTAAAACTGAAAATATGTCGTGTCCATAAACATGAATGGATAAAGAAGATGTGGCGTATATACATAACGGATTATTACTCAACCATTTTTAAAATAATTAAATCTTGCCATTTCCAACAGCATCAGTAAATAATGCCCTAGAGGGCATTATGCCCAGTGAAATCAGTAAAATTGACAAAGACAAACACCACATGATTTCACTCATATGTGATCTATAGAGAAACCAAATAAACAAATGAACTAAATAAAAGAAAAATACTTTTTAATTAAAACCTTAATTAATAACTAACAGAAAGAAAAGTGGGGTGGGCAAATTGGGTAAAAGGAGTCAATTATATGGTGAAGGATAGAATTGGACTTTAACTGACAAAATTGGTTCAATATATAAAGATGTTGATATATAATGATACACACCTAAAACTTCTAAAATGTCACAATGCTGTAATTTATCTAAAATATTTTTTAAAAAGAAAAATTCACTCTAAAACAAAAGATATTAGAGGTAAGTGATTCCACACAGAAACATAGAACATTGGTATGGGTACTTACATCGGTGTTATTTCTATTCAACTTTTCTAGAATTTTTGGCCATAGCAATTAGGCAAGAAAAAGGAATTTTTAAAAAGATGATAAAAGAAATGAAATTATTTTCATTTGCATATCATGTGATCTTTAGCATAAAAAATGCAAAAAATTATGAAAAACTATTAGAACTGATATATAAGAACAATTCTGGATGCAAAATGTTATTTCTATATGTAAGCCATGAATAATCCAAAAATAAAATTAAAAAATAATTGCTACATATGTATACATATTATACATATATAACCTAGGAATAAAATTTTATAGTGCAATACTTTTACACTGAAAAATACAAACATTGCTGAGAGTAAAGTTCTAAATAAATAGAGCAATTCCTATATTCATTAAAAAGATGTAAGACTCTACAAACTGATCTACATTCAGTGCAATCCTTACCAGATATCAGCTGAATATTTTACAGTACTTGACAAATTATTCTAAAATGTATATAAAAATTCAAAGGCTCAGAATAATCAAAATAACCTTTTAAAAGGACAAAGTTGGAGGAATCACATTTCCCTTTAACGATGCTTAATACAAATTTATGCAGCCAGGACAATGTGGCATGTATGAGATTAGACATATACATCAAGGAAATTAAACTGGCAGTTCAGAAGAATACTCATATTTATGGGCAATGGATATGCAACAAGTATGTTAAAACAATTCATTTGACAAGTCTTTCCAAAGATGCTATTGGGAAGAGTGGATGTCTACTGCAAAGGATGCAACTAGACCCCTACTTTATACCACATAAAGATTAACTAAATAGAAGTGTTAAAGCTATCAAACAGGAATGAGTAGGATTAGTGCCCCAAGAGAGCTCCCTCACTCCTTCTCACCTTGCAGTAAACAAGAAAACCTTTCATGAACCAGGAATGGGTTCTTACTACACATTAAATTTTGGTACTTGATCACCTTAATCTTGGTATTTGAGCACATTCTCCCAAACTGTAAGAAATACATTTCTATGGTTTTCAAGCCACTTCATGAAATTTTTGTTATAGCAACCTGAATTTATTGAGATATACCCAATTTAAAAATGAAGAAAGGACTTGAACAAATATATCTCCAAATAAGATATATAAATGCCAAGTAATCATTATGGAAAGATGTTCTACATCATTAGTCACTAGGAAAATGCAAATTAAAATCACAATGATACATTATTTGCACGCATTAGATTGCCCAAAAAAACAGGCAATAATAAATGCTGATGAGAAGAGGGAGAAATTAGAACCCTCATATATTGCTTAGAAAAATGTAAAATAGTTCAGACATTTTGGAGAAATTTGGAAGTTCCTCGAAATGATAACCAGGGATTTGCCATAAGACCTTGCAATACTGATACTACATATACCCAAGAGAAATGAAAGCATGTCCACCAAAAACTCATTTATGAATATTCATAGCAGCATTATTTGTAATAGTCAAAATGTGGTAACAACATAAGTTTACATCAAAGTGTCATATTCCAAATATTGAGAATGTCGTTTAGTAATAAAAAATGAATGGAGTACTACTACATGCTTCAACATGAGTGAGTTCTGAATGATTATGCTAAGTGAAAGAAGACATTCACAAAACACCACATAATATATAGTTCCACTTATCTGAAATGTCCTGAATACGTAAATCTATGAAAACAGAAAATAGAATAGTCATATTTCCCCAGTATTGGGTTAGGGAACAAGGATGAAGAATAATTACTAATAGTTATAGGTTGTGTTTCTTTGGAAGTCTTACAAATGATATAAAATGAGACTGGGGATGGTTGACCTACTCTGAATATATTTTAAAAAAAAACCCACATATTTGTAAGAAAAACAAACCAAGTTTACAGTAAATAATAACAGAAATAAGAACAAAAGTTTATAAAGCTCAGTCTAATATCACAGTAATTTAAACAGCTGCGAAAAAGAAACTATCTTAGAAGATGAAGTGTACCATCATTGAATACAAATCCAAGTAGCCAGAGGATGTGTAATACATATAAAGTGGTGAATCCATTTTCCTTGATTTGGCAAGGTACTCCTGAAATCATAGCATTCTTCCCTCTGCTCCATCAAGTCCAGATAAGTGAGCTTTTTTTCAGGACTGCTTTTAAAGTCATACCAAAAAAAATAGTTTTGCTACCTCTTTCAGTATGGTTACTTGATCTTTTGGAAGGCTGAGTGACAAGGACAAGTTTCTTCTCTCAGACTTTTTATTATTATGACATTGAGCACAGCTCAATGAGATGCACAGCTCTTGGTACAAGATGATGGTAGAACAATAAAGGAGAAAGTCGAGCTAAGTGCTTCAGAGGCTCAGAGACAAGGATTCAAGGACTGGAGATGAGTCCTGGGAGCCAGAGAGATGAAAGTCTAACAGCAGGAAGGAAGAACCCTGGGACAAGAGACAACGAGGACAGCATAGTAACAGAAGAATAAAAGATCGGCCAGAGAAACTGTGATAAAGCTCAAAAAGTATATTGGAGAAAGAGAAAATATCCTGAAAAAATAGGGAGAAAAAAGAACAAAGAATTTTTTGTTTTAGTTTCTTAACACCCATGCAGTTTTTAATTTTTCCAAATATTGATAAATACGGATTACTTAAATTATGATAACTATGCTAACTAATCTTATTTAAATAATCCAAATCCATCACTATGTCAGACTACATTTTAGAAGTAAAGAATGAAATAATTTAAATAAAATATTTTAATTAAAATATTTTAAAATGGGGAACAAAATGAGACATTTGCTCTTTGTGATGTTAAAAGTTGTTAATATGCAATACTCCAAGTACATGTTGGAAAAACATACAGAAGAATTGTGTCAGCGATAGAGTAGTCCAAACTTCTAAAATACAGCAATACTTACAAAGCAGAAATGAATTGTTCACTGTTTTCTCATGAGTTGGCTAAGAAATAAATTTGAACTATTTCATTCTATCCAACTGATAATGAAATCGATGATAGAAATAATGATACAAAATGAAACAAAAATTTCTCATAGTAAAATTTGTTATTGACTAAAATTAGGCACAAGCAAAACTTTTTGATCAAATATCTGCCAAATTTTATGTAGAATAAAATAACTTGGTAGATATAATGTCCATAAAATGAAATATCTAATCTAGTACATGTGATAATTGCAGATGCAAACAAAAACCTTGATTAGAAGGACATCATTTTTATTGAAAACTTGAGGTGGAAAATAATGACTCTGAAGAGAATACTTTCAGCAATATAAAAATGAAACGAGAAGACTGGGTCCAATGTGAGTGCTAGTAAGAAGCTGATTGCAAAAATTTGACTTGCTATTAAACAAGAAAAAAATAGGAAAAAAAAAATATCAGTACAGATTTCTTTTGTCACATACATTCTTCCCTACATGCCCTGGAGACATTTCTGAAGTGTATTTGCTGACACACGTTGAGTCCTCGTGTCTTGTGTGTGCTAACTTAGCTGCCCTTTGATAAACTCTCAGTTCAAGAGAATATGCAGCCTCCAGTCCCTGGGCGTGACATGAGGAAGCAGCGGATGATCTGGTAAGTTTTGTTGCCTCTAATTTTTGTGACTAATATAGCAGTTCTCTTCCTAAAGCACCCGGATCTGACTTCACTCTGGTTTAGTTAAGATTTGATTTGGAACAAGATGCTCTCTTTCCCAAGAGTACAGTCTCTCAGAGGTATCCTGAGAATAATTTTAAAAGGCATAAGCAAGCCGAGAATAGTTCAGAGTGACCATGAAGATTGCCAAGGGTCTAAAGAAAACTCCAAGTGGGTTAATCAAATTTAGACAGATAGACTAGGCTAAGTCCTTAAATGTTAACCATGAAGAATTTTTTCCTCTCTCTGTCTTACGGTTCCCCTGAAGATGAACGACCATGATGTGATTTACTCATCTTTATGCGATGGGTAATTTGAAAGAAGGAATTAAGAACACACTTTTCAACTCCCTTCTCTTACTCTCAATAGAAGCCTGTCTACTATGTACAAGGAAAAGGCAATCTGTGTTCTTTATTTCCAGGGTCACAGACAGCCCTCCTATCCCTAGAGCAGGTCCTTAAATATTGCTTTGTTCAATGTCATTTTATTGTAACATTGATGTAAAAAGCAATCTCAGCTCACTTTGAGGGAAATGACATTAATTAAAGACCTATTCTTGTTATAAGTCATTTTATTTAAGGTTGCTGTTTCCTAGAAACTATGGATGACATTAAGTGATGATTTGCTGTATTCCCATGTTGGGAACACTACATCTCTCCTATTCTGGGGTATAGAATTAGTTAGTACATTTGCCACATATGTCAGCCATCTTCTCCAATGGACCACTGTCTAAAATAGAGTAGATATTTTGGTGATCATTTAGATTCCCATTTATTAGACAATTTGAAGCTCAAGCTCCTCTTGGAAGAGAGGAGAGTTATTTATTAGCTGCTAAAGTTCTAACATAAACCCCAATTTAGGCTCTCTCTTTAGTTATTTCCTTCCATAGAAACCTGTGAAATTTTTATTTATGGTTTGTGGGTATATGCAATTTGTTTTTCTCTTTACTTGTTAGGGAAAACAAAAAAAATAATAAAATGCTGGGCTACAATTAGCATTTTGGAGATCTGTGTAATTAAAGAGACACAGGCTTCTTTAAAATTAGAAGAAACAAAATTTTGAGGGAAAAAAAGAGGAATATGGGAAATGATGAAGCTGAAGTAGGTAGGACAGGCAGACCTGGATTTAACATTAACAGGCTTATTTCATGAAGAAAGAACACTTGAAACAAATAGAACATGTTTTAATATGTAATCTGTAGGTGATGTGAATCAACCAACATTCTCTTGAATAAAATTCCCTCTTAAAATCTTAGCACACACTCATAGATTTCTGGTCAAATTTACCTCAGATTTGAAAAATTGGTTTGAATATTATGGGGCTTAACTTTCAAAGAAAATGAGCATGGCACTATAACTACTTGGCAAATGCATGAGCAGTTTGTTTCTGCATTACCAGACCATATTGGATTTATTCAAAACTGCAGTGGAAAAATACTCAACAAGAGCAGTGTACATATCCCAGAAATCAAATTTCTATTTATGCTGGCTTTTGCTATTAACAGCAATAAACACTAAAAAGAAAGTTATGGTAATTGAATGTAGAAAACAATATAAAATCTTTGAGAACAAGGGAAATTCTATGAGATATGAAAATGAAGTCTGTTTCTCTGGCTACTCTGTGTGGACCTAGAGGAAACTGTCAAGTGGGTGAAAATTGTCTTTTAGCTTTATCTCCCTCTGGGTTACTCTCCTTGGGTACTTTATAACAACATGCTACATCTCTTTTTAGGTCTTTGTACTTGGCCTATCCATTTTTCCTTAAATACTCCAATCCTTCAGTTACTTCAACACATCCTTCAAGAATCAGTTGAAATGTTTCCTTCTCTGAGAGAATCTTCTCTCTGTTTCTAGAATATCCTATGCACACTCAAACAAAGGAGAATACAAGGGATGTGTTAGCCTAAAGGTTAAATGACATGTTTCACCTTTGTGAGTATAGGAAAAGCCAGAAAAGAGAGTCTTCTTATGAACCCTTAGTGCTACAGACATATTTGTTTGTCCTGCCTTCACATGAGTCTACCCTTGTTTTAAGGATGGTTTTCAACCTGTTAATAGTTTGCAGTACACAACATTTCAAGCTGATAGAAATCGGAAGGTAGATACCCTCTGTATGGGTATTCCTACCCATAACAGGAGCATCCCAAACTAAGGGAAATCCTCCAGTTGTTTTAACTTAAACCCAATACAAAATTTCACTGAGATTGCTAACAGGTGCAAAACCAATTAACTGATTTGAATTTTATCATAAGCGGCATTGTCAACAGACACTTAATGAGCATCCCTAGAGCACTGCACACTGTACTAGATGCCAAGAGCTCAACTTCTTTTCCCTGGAGGACGTTTTAATGAACAATAAAATAGCTAAAATCCAGACATGAAAGAGAAAACGCTAGACAAATAAAGAGAATTCATAATTAGTTCCAAAGTAAAAAACTGCCTGGACATTACTTATTGCTTCTTAATATCAATAATTATAAGCCACTCAAATATATGAGGACAAGTAGTTATAACACAAACTAAAGAGAGAGGTGATACTACTGTTGTTACTGATGCCATAGATTGAATAAGTGTCTCCCAAATTCGTATGTTGAACAATTAATGCCCAAGGTAACACTAATAGGAAACAGGGCTTTTGGGAAGTGATTAAGTCATGAGGATCATTATGTCATTCACCTTTATGAGTGACATTAGTGCCCTTTAAAAAGTGACCCCACAGAGGTCCCTCATTCCTTCTGCCATGTGAGAAACTCACAAGAAAGTGTTATCTAGAACCAAAACCAGGATCCCCACCAGATACCGTATCTATCAGGACCATGATTTAGGATTTTGTATTGTGAGATAGAAATTTGTTTAAAATACACTCCATCTATGGTATTTTTGTTATTTCAGCCTGAAAGGACTAAGACATGATGATGACGAGGAGGAGGAGGAGGAGGAGGAGGGGGAGGAGGATGAAGATACACAGAAATAGATAAATGTAAACAACATGCAACATACATAAAGATCTACAGCCTGTATACATACACACATACATATAAGACTTATGTTCATAGATCTTTACCTAGACCTATATTCATAGTCATGAATGTCAAAACAATCTTGTTAGTAACGCAATACATTCAACATTAGAAATAGATAATACCTTTTACTTCAATGATCAAAATTTATTATAACTAAAATACTTCCTAAAAGCTCACTTGAAATTCCTGATTCAAATTTGAGCAGTAGGAAAATGCAGCAATCTGAGATAAAATTCACACAAGAACAATAACCTTAACTGAAGAACTGACTGAAGAAAATTCAGGACCAAATACAAATAGCTAGGGAAAGAAGTAAGCTTAGATGTAATTTAATTTGTAAGCTCTAAAGTAGTATAGGATTAGTCAAACTAGTACAAATGGATTCTCCAAAAGGGCTTTCTATGGATCCTAAATAATGAGAAGGCCAGAACATGTAGAAACTGAACCACTGGTTAATAAAAGACGTTTCCTAAGCACTTCGTTAACATTGAACATATTTTTAACAAGATTAAGCATTGACACAGACCACATTCCTAGGATGCAACCCAATGTTACCTGTGTAGGAGCCGGATCACCGCCATGACAGGCTCCGGACAGAAATCGCTATAGGCCTGAGTTACGCTTCCTGAAATAAGAACCCCATTTCTTTATGGCCCTGAAACTAGAAATTCCTCAGAGAAGACACACCCGAAACCTGGGGCCAAAAGATACTAAATATGTGAATGCTTCAAGGTCTGGAATTGTAACTAATCCCTTGCTCTGTAACCTTGGTTATAAAAACCCTGCTGAAACGAAGCCTGGGGTCTTTGTCTGACTCCAGTGTGCTGGAGGAGGCTCAGACCCCAGCTAGCTGGAAATAAAGTTTCCTTTTGCTTTTGCATTGTCGACTGAAGTGTGTGTGGGTTTTCTTGGGAGGACGAACGCTGACTCTAACACCTGATAACTAAAAGCAGATTCATACCTAATGCACCATATGTACCTGTTCATTTAAAGGGCATGACTCTGTGTGAGCTGAAGCATAAGCCCTTTTCAGAGGACAGGAGTGGTGCCTAAAGATGGGGCCAGACATAGAAGTCTTCAAAAGATACAATGTTTGAGCTGCTTCTTAAGAACAGGGGGTTAATGCCAGACCCTGGAGGAGTACTTGGAATTGTTGAAGTTTTTTGGACAAAGGAATGGAATTAACAAATGCCCTGAGGCAGACTCTTTTGAGGAACAGTTAAGAAGAGGTAAGTGTGGCCAGATTATGGGCACTTTACCCAGCATTAAATCAGAATCAAAAAAACTATCCATTCCACCTGAGAGAACTAGAAGATCCACAGGTTTGAGAATTTGTCTTCTGGGATAAAAATCACTTGACTGCCCTCACTTCCACAGTTTTATAATATTTGAAGTCTGATATAGTTCCACCTCTGTTAACAATGGAAAAAATACTAGCAGAGAAAACATTGCCTTTGTTGGAAAATCACCTAAGCCATTTAAATTAGAAAACTTTCAATAAATATATTTATATTTATTCCCTCAAAAAATTCACCTTCCTTTTTTACCAAATTCACTTTTCTATCTAGTATGGTATTAAGCTCATTATAAACCTCAGGAGTATTCTATCTTTTTCACAAAAGAGAGAGGGGGGAAAAGATAAATTTCCAAGGATAGTTTTGCACACAAAATGACAGGCACAGGTTTCTAAAGGATGGTTTCCAACCTGTTAATAGTTTTCAATACACAACAGCTGCAATCCATGAAAGAGATAAATATTCATGGCACAAAGCATTTATATGTATCAAATGTATATTCATGAACAAATGGTTTCCCCTGCTTTTAATAGTGTTTGCTATGCAGTCAGTGAAGAATGGACCACGCTTTCCCTGGCTGCTGCTGCTGAGTCTCCACAGCTACATCTCTTCGATGTCAGTTTCTGCAGTGGTTACACAGGACAATAGACATGGGGGAAAAAAAAAATGTGACCAGCATCATTCCCTACTGCTACTAGATTTGATAGCAGCCATTCTCTACATCCAATATTAATGGCAGGTTTTATATGGCTGCCAACTTACTTTTCAGGAAAAGCATTACATATTCAAACCTTGTGTGGCCATATGTGCACTGGAATATCCATGGTTGACCCTTCTCTTTCAAATATGCTTTGTCACAGAATGCCCTCCCAATGGGCTTTACTAAGAATACTGGGCGGGGAATTTGCATACACTGAATAGCATTCTCAGGTGATCCTCAGCATCCAGTTGCCTTGGCCTCAGTCAGAGTGTTCTGTGCAGCACGGAGGCAGAAGAATGACAGTGCAAACTATTCAACAAAAGTCTTTGTCATTCTGTAACAAAGGTGGTGGATGGCAAGTGCTTTTGAAAATTGCCATGTTATTGTTTGATGAAAGTGTTGCTGGCTCCACTAATTTCTCCAGGAGAGCAGCAGGAATAGAACAACGTGAGTAAATGCACCTTTTGTTGAACAAAAATAAGGAGTTATTAAAAGCTTTTAGGACATTGAACAGCCCTGCTAAAAATAAAAATAATAATACAATGAAAATATTCAAATTGGAACATGCAGGCAAAGGAGCTTTTCAGAAGGGCCTCTACATTATTTTTGGTCATCTCCCAGCCCTCCTTTAGGATCACAAGAAAATAATCCTAACTCTCAGAAATGCCAGCTTTTTCCTTTTCTTTTTCTTGGCATTTACTGTCAATTTACTCTAAGAGATGAGATTTTAAGACCATCTTATAAACTGAATATATGATTTCATGTTAGATATTATTCCCTCCTGCATATTTTTATCAGGATACTTAGTTGTATCTGAAATTCAGTTTGCAGAGTTATATCGTACCTGATCCTTCTTTGTAGTTCATACAATGTATAGTGTCAAAATCTAAGTCCTAGCCTACTATAAAATATAAAGAGAGTTTAGCTCTTTGTTTTATGAGACTGAGATCAAATAGGAAAATTAGTGAAGAATTTACCTTATTGGATATGTCAAGTATCCAGAAATATCATGGATCATCACTGTACTTGCCTAGGTGAAGTCATACCACTCCTAAATGAAACCGTTCCAATATTTAAAATATAGCTTCTGTATTTAAAACAAAGCTAATTTTGCCTTGGATTGTATTATGAAAATGAAGTCGTCCATAAGGAGGCGTTCTAAAATTTCCATAAATAAATAGAAGAGATTCTCTAAGAGGGTGAAGAATCCCTGAAGACCTGCAATTAATTCTTTAGATCCCTCCCACTTCAGATTACATGATTTGGGGTGTCATGTTACTATCCTCTTTTCCCCCATATCGATGAAGCGCTTAGAACATGTGTCAGATTCCTGTGTGCCAACTGTGCGTCATCCTTGCTAGTGTAGTGAAGAACAGTCTTTAAATAGCATACCACAATGGTCAGCGAATTTAGCAGAAGTAAAAATAATTTATTTTATTTTATAAGGCATAGGAATTGACCTTATCAATATAATTTGATTAATTAATCCATTAAACCCCTATCATCTTGTGGTACTGTGCCTTTTGCTATAGATACAGTGTCTTCTCTCAAGATGTGTTCAATCTAACAGAGAAACCAGCAGTAACTATATGTTAGAACGTGATGTGCTGAGTGCTTCAGTAGAAGAAGTTTAGGGTGTGAAGGGATATGGAGAGAGTAAGTCATTTGCCCAAGTTTCCATAACAAGAAAGCAATAAAGCCTGAATTTGAATCTAAATTTATCAGGCTCTTAACAGGATACATACCCCTTAAATGACATACCGACTTAATGGTGCCTAACCTCCCGTAAAGAGGAAACAGACAATTGAGAACTTCCATTGGAAATTCTCTCCTCCTGCTCTCAGCTAGGACCGGTCAAAATTATGTCACAAGACCGATGTTAACCACAAAGGAGGGAGAAGCTAAGAAGGAGAAAACAGGAATCTAATGAGTCACCAAGTGAGGCTTCCATCAGAAAACAGGTCATTTCATTATGGAAAATTCACCACTTTTATTTCTCAGCAATCAGATATAGATAAATATAATTGTTTTACTTTATTGTACCAGGAGAGGTTGGTTACTGAATTTAGAGCAATTTTGGAACAATTAAGAACATTGCAGCTTCCACAGTAATACCCTTAGTGAATGTTCATTAGTCCTGCTCTCTTGGCCACCCCCCCAGCACCAGAATTCTGTGCCAGATGGACTTTGATACTTTTGTGCAGCAATTGCAGATCTTCCACTTGCAGGGTGTATTCATCAGAATTACTCAGAGAACAGAACCAATCAGAAAGAGAGAGATAGGACAATATTTATGAAAAGGAATTGGTCCAAGTTATTATGGTGGCTAAGAAGTCCCTTAATCTGCCACCTGCAAGGTGGAGGCTCAGGAAAGTGGGTGGTGCACCTCCAGCTCTAACCCAAGGGCCTGAGAACCAGGGCTGCCATTGTACCAGAGCAAGATGAGATAGACGGCCTAGAAAAAGAAGACCACAAACTCACCCTTTCTTGGTCTTTTTGCTTCATGCAGGCCTTCAAGAGATTTCAGGATACACACCCTCCCTGCTCTATCTACCTATTCAAATGCTAACCTCTTTTGGAATCACTCACACGCATTCCCAGAAATCTTCACCAGCACTCTGGACATCCCTTCACCCAATCTAGGTTACTTCATAAAATTAACCATCACACAGGGATATTTTAATGTTTTTAAATGCAAATCCTCACAGGGCTGTAAGTTACCTGATGGTAGCATATTTACACACCCATTTCAAATAACCAGTGGAATTTCTCAGAGCTGCTCTCTTGAGCTCAGAATTCCTTCATATTAAAAACTCATCTCCACAGAACTACCTGCCTTTGATCGCTGAGGCTAAAGCCTAATCAGTTTCTTACTGGAAAAGGTACCTGTAGCTTGGAAAGATTCTAGGTGTACTGTAGACACAATGATTTGCTGTATGATTCTTGCTTCATCGCATGAAGTGACTCAGGTGATGTGGGAAAATGACCCTAAATGGATTCAGGCTGACATTTCCTATTTCCACAACACAGAACCCGAAAGCAAGAATGTCATGAGGTTTTACCAATGTCTTTAAGTCCATGTAATTATACAAAGCTGGCAAGCCAAACACAGTGACAAAATAGGTGTTAATTCATTGGCATTAGTTAATTGATCCTACCGGTAATAATTAAACACAGTACCATGACTGTTTCCCAGAGTGCAGTAAGAAGGCATGACAGGGACAGGAACGTGCCTTGGGCAAAAAAAGCTTTCTCAATGAAAGGTGACATAGGTGTTTTTCCACAATGGTTGTGACCATGACTTTTCAGACTAAGTGACTACAGACATGAAAGAGCTAAGGTCAGCCTCCTCTAATGGTGCCACTCCCCATTTGAAAATTCCACTAGTAAAGCACAATAAGCAATCCATTCTTCAGGTAGAATCAGGTTGTGGTAGAAAGACCAACAGGAGCAGACGTCTGAGGCAAATCCTCTTACCTCTATTGAGGAAACTTGTTCTCCTTTCTTACAAAAGGGGCTCCATATTCGACCTCTGAGGCAGGCAGGCAGCAGGTGGTCAGAGCAGGGATGTTGACACAACAATGTTGGTAAAACCAAAACGCACTTTACTATACACACTGAGGTTTCTGTAAACTCAAAGAGAAGCAAAATAGAACCAGTTAACTAGTCCTTGGTCTGACCCTCTAAGAAATACAGAAAAATTCTCACTCCATCCCTAGATTATACTAAATTCACAAAGTCTAAGGGACTGCCATTTGGGATTCCACACCCCTCCCTAACCTGACATTCTTAGGTGAGGATGTGCTTCCTTTATTTCTCATTAGATCGCAGCATCAGTAAACTCCATTTTCGCTGATATAAATGCACGCTTTAGAACAGAATGTTATAACAGTCTCACAGGTTCCATTCACATCATTTGAAGATTGATTCCCCCTTCAGTGACTCCCCGTTAGGAAAAAAGTGAAGTTTTTGTTTTTTTTTTAATTTTATAAGTGGATGCAGTCAAGTCCTTTCCCAATGTAAATTATACCTATTTAGTTCTTTTTTATTTTATTTTTTTCAAAGCCCAGGAGGGAAAGGGACTGATGTGTGTGTACTTGTCTTACCCTTTGAGGGACTTGTTCACATGATTTCATTTATTTCACACTAAACCCCTTAAATTAGGTCATATTATTAGTTCTATTTTAATAATATTTAATTATAAAGAACCCAAACCACAGAGAAACAAGGTCATTTTACTATTCAGTAAGTGCTGCAGCTGGGTTTTAAACTCTCATGATACTAAAAACAATGCTTCTTTCACTACACTGCACTGTCGTATTTATTTACCCTTCTCTCACTTTCTCAGTTTCCCACATCAAATATAGTGTTAACTAGATGATTGGGGAAGTATTTTTAAGGGGCAGGAAGAGCAAGGAGGACTGAATAAGAAACCAGGCCCCAAGATTAAAACCTCTGTGTCAACCGAACTTGGAAACTTTGGGAAACAGGAGGAGAAAGACAGCGGGGAAGGAAGGGTGGAGAGGAGGAAATGGGTGATGTGGGAGCAAGCTGAGGGCTGCTTCTAATTTCCTTTTAAATAAAGGTCAATGAGAACTAATACAATTTCTTTTCAGATTCCTTGTGGCTTCCCCACTGGTTGTGATTTTTTGTTACCCTAGTCTTGTAACCACTTGATGGAGAGAAAGAATCTTTCAAAGATTAAAAAAATGTTGCTATGGTACTGCCGAGCTGAGAAGCAATTGGAAATTGAATTAGGGTCTAGTGCATCTGGAGGAAGCACATAATGGAAAGCAGGCTGTGGCAATGAAAGGGGACAAATTTAATGATCTCTGAGACTTTGGGATAGGAAGAAAGGAGCTACTCTCTCTCATTCGAAAACAGAATAATAGTTGAAAATTTTGAGTAATTTTCTTGTTTCCAAAATCTCCTGTTTTAATCATAGGAGATCTGTTAATTTAATTAATTCTCATAAAAACCCTATGGGAGACATACCCTGGTGGAGCAGTGGTTGAGTGCTGTCCACACACATCCCCAGGTCTGAGTTTGCATCCCAGGGCCCGTGGGAACAACCAAGATGAACAGCTAAATAAAAGCGCTTCTTCCTCCTCTCTCTTCCTGCCTGCCTGCCTCTGCTTGCTTACGTTCCTGCCTGCACCCTTCCTTTAACAAAATCCTATGGGATATATACTGTTATTATCCCATTTTATAGGAAAAACTGAAACTCAGAGAAATAATTGACCCATAATTATATAAGCCATCTTTTATTCCCTTCTCTTATCTGCTCCATTTTTAAGCTAGTTCTTATTTTTATTATTTCATTAGCTTTAGTAAACAATTTAAAAACACCAACAACTAAACCACCATCATCTCCTGAACACCCTCTACCCCTACTCCTGTCCGCACCCTGATCCCACTGGTAAACACAGGTCTGTTGTCTTACTCCACTGGTTTATTTTAGGTTGTTTTTTAAATCCATGCATTTGCTTGGCTTCCTTATGCCATATATAAGTGAAATTGTCTGATATTTTTCCTTTACTTTCTGACTTGTTTTACTTAGTATAATCTCTGGATTCTGCCATTTTTCGATAAATGGCAAACTTTCATCTTTTTTTATGCCTAAGCAGACACTGCTGTGTCTATATGCCGTATCTTTATCCAGTCATCTATCAATGAGCACCTAATTTTTTTCCATAACTTAGCTAGTGTAAATAATACTGCAATAAAAATAGAGGTACATCTATATTATTAAGTTAAATATTTCATATTTTTCAAAGAGACCCGAAAGTGAAACTACTAGGTCACACAGTAGGTCTAGCCTTAGTTTTTTCAGGAATCGTCACACTGTTTTAAAGCTCAGCAACATTTATTGTGACCACCTTTTCTGATGGAAGCCATTCTTGTAGGTATGCCATGTCATCTCACTATGATTTTCATTTTCATTTTCTTAATAATAAGTGAGGATGATAATTTTTCATGTGCCTGTTGGCTATCTACATATCCACTTTGGGGGAGTGTCTATTCAGATCTTCTACTCATTTTTTACTGGCTTTTTTAGGTTTGTTGTTGTTGAGGTATATGAGTTCCTTATATAGCTAAGACATTAATCCCCTAATGAATGTATAATATGCAAATGTATTCTCCCATTTAATAAGGTATCTTTTGTTCTGCTGTGTTTTCTTCACTGTGCAGAAGTTTCTTAGTCTAACAGAGTGTCATTTGTTTATATTTTATTTGTTTCTCTTGCTGTTGGGGTCAAATCTCCAATGAATGAATAAATTCCACTTGGTCACAGTATTTGATCCTTTTAATGTATTGATGAAGTCAGTCTTATAGTGCTATATTAATAATTTTTGCATGTACATTCATGAAATATATTGGCTTATAGTTTTCTATATATATGATGAGCTTATCTGATTTTGGTATCATGGTAATGTCAGTCTCATAAAACATGTTTGCAAGTATTCCCTCTTCAATCTTTTGAAAGTACTTGAAAAGAACAGATATTAGTTCATATTTTAAGTTTTAGTAGACTTCACTAGAAAAGTCATCTGGTCCTGGCCTTTCATTATTTGTGAGTTCGTTGTTTGTTTTTCTTTATTACTGTTTAAATTTCTATACTTGTGATCAGTCTGTTACAATTTTCTATTTCTTTCTGATTCACTCTTGGTAGACTATAGGTCTAAACATTAATCCGTCTTCAAGATCATAAATGTATTTAAATGGAGTACCCTGATGGAGCAGTGGTTAGGTAAGTCACCTATGAAGGAGTGCAATCCATATAAACACCAAGAACCAGGTTCCTGTCCTGGCTCCTGAGGGAACTACCAAAATGAAAAACTAAATAAAATAAAATGTTTCTTCCTCCTCTCTCTGTCTGCCTTCCTGCCTACTCACTTCCATTTCTCCTTGTACTTTTCCTTTAAAAACAGCATTGAAATAAAGTTTTTTACAATTGTCATAGTATATCATATATTTCTGTGATATCTGCTGTAATTTCCTCTTTAATTTCTCTTTAATTATTAAAAGTTTCTCTCTTCCTTATGAACTAGTTAAAATTTCATTGATCCTTTTTATCTTTACAAAGAGCCAACCCTTGGCTTTATTGGTCTTTTGTGTTATCTTTCTGTTTCTATTTCATTTACCTCTTATTTGATTTTTTCAAAATTTCTTTCCTTCTACTAACTTTAGGGTTAATTTGTGCTTATTTTTGAAGATTCTGTAGTGTAGGCTTAAATTGCTTGAGACTTTTGTTGTTTCTTGATGTAAGTTTCTATAGCTATTAACTTCCTACTACCATTTTTGTTCTATCACATAGGCTTTGAAAATTATGTCTTAATTTTTGTTTGTTTCCAAGCATTTTGTATATTTACTTTAATTTCCTCTTTGATTTAGTGGTTATTTAAAAGCATATTATTTAGTCTTCATGCCTTTGGAAATTTTTCAGTTTTCCTTTTGTGGTTGATTTCTAGTTGTATAGAATCAGGATCAGAGAAGAAATTTAGTATGATTTCAATCTTCATAAACATATTAATAATTGTTTTATGTACTAACATATGGCCTATCCTTGAGAATGTTCCATTGCTCTTGAAAAAAAATGTAAATTCTGTGGTTTGTGGATGGAATGTTCTATAAATATCTATAGATCCCATATGGTCTAGTTGATCTTTTAAGGCTATTGTTTCCTTGTTTATTCTCTGTCTGAATCTTTCCAACATTGTAAGTAGGATGTTAGTCCCCTAATATTATTGTATCGCTGTCAATGTCTCTCATTAGTTCTATTAATATTTTCTTTACATATTTTGATGTTCCACTATTCACCACATATATATGAATAAGTTTTATGCATTGTTGTTTTTTTGAAATTTTCTTCAGGTTAATTGTCTAATTATGTTGCATTATGACTTTTCCCTTGAATTTATTTTATTTCATTCTTTAGACCTTATCCCTCTGTTTCTTCATTTTGCTGAAAAATAAATATTTATTTCTGTAGGTTAATTAAAATTTTTTTTATTTTTTTTATCTGAGTGTATTGACCTTGAATTAACATTACAGGTTATAAGTTATAGTTCTGGGATGTCACATAAGAGTTTTTCTATTGGTTTATATTCTAAATCTTCTGTACCTGTCTGGATAGTGAAAGGTCTAATGCCATCACAGAGTAGGATCTGGGACACCAGAAAATAAAAAGACTGCTATTAAAAAATTCCATGAGTACAGCTTTCCTAGGGGCCACATGTGTCCAAGCAGAGAAGGAGATCTGCAAGTGCTCTCTCTGTCACTCAGGAAAGGAGCCAAGAACCAGAGAGAGCTGCGACCATGAACTATGCCCAGAAGCTCCAGAAACAGACCCTTTTAAAGTTGCACAACCCCAGTTACCAGAACCACTAAGGCATGAACTTGTTACCTGATAAGTTACAGGCATCCTGTCAATGCACAGTATCTGCAATCACAAATGGCTGCGTAATTCTCTAAATATCTTACCTTTCTCTGTGTTGCCCTCTGCATGCATATTTTGTCTCTATGATTTCTGTACCCTGATAGTCAAGGAAGTGTATCTGAGACAGGTCTCCTCCTTCTTCAGCTGGCACCTCTCAATAATAAATCTACTTTATTTCCACCATCATTTGTCCTCTTGAGTATTGGCTTTCAGAGCAACAAGTGGCAGACGTGGTTCTGGCAACATTTTTACATCTAGCTCTGTGTGCTTCTCTCTTCATAGGCACTAGTGTCCTTGAAGCAGGAATGAGTCTCTTACTCCCTAGAAAGAGGGTCATATGATTTTTCCTCTTCTCTGGGACATTATGCCCGAGTGACTCTTACCCACTCTGATGTTCTCTGTCATCTTTCACTGAGAAAACTAATTCTTCACTTCTCTAGGCTTTTGGGGGTGGGGGAGGTGGATATTACTCATAACTTTGTTGAGTTTTTTGTATTTATGAGGAGGAAGTGATGTTAGTGTCTTTACTCTTCCACTATTTTGCCACTAAATTATACCTTAAGTGAGAGACCTGAATTTATTCCCACTTACTATTTAACCTAATAAAATGAGGCTTTCATCCCCTCCGCCCACCACCAAAAATATACACAAACATACCATTCAGAATCACCAATGACCTCTTAACGTTCACTTCAAGTGGCCTGCTTTTCTTTCTCATCCTACTTCACTTCAGTGAAGCATTTCATTTTGACAACCCCTCCCCCACTTCCTTTAGAATGTACAGGAGCCTCCCACTCCTGGCTTTGATCCTATATTTCTGGCGATTTGCCCTCAATGTCTTAAATTGTTTCAGCTGCTTCTTGTACTTCTGAATATCTCAAGGCTCTGTCCTTCACCCTATTCTCTTCTAGCTCTATCTAAATAGTAAGATATAATATATACAAACAAATGGACATCAGAATCTCAAGGGAGATTTTTAAAAATGTTCATGTACTCTTTCCAATATCCTCAGTGATCATTTGCATCCCCACAACTTGTCAGAGAGTGCAGAAAAGGACAAGTATATGCCTTACTTTAATATTTCATGAATTTGGTCAAATGGCTATTGGAAAGGATAAATTTAATTGTTCTTTCTTTTCTAAAGGTTATAACTCTCTCACTCCTACCTTCAAAGTGAAGAGTATTCCCAAGAATCAGTTTTGCCAGCCTCTTCCAGAATTAAAAAATATTTCAATGGTGTGTGTTGAAAATCATGAAATGAAGAAACTAGAAGTGGGGGAGGGAGAGAAGTGGGTGGCCCAGGCAGTGTGTGCTTGTTAATGCAAAGCAACGTTGCAGGAAAGTTGTAAAGGATGTTGTAGGCTTGGAATCTGTTTCTATTCATTATGGGGGAAATGTGCCGAGATGTGTAGCCATATCTGAGTGATCCCGGGCGTGCTACAACAGGAAGTTACCAAATGTAAAGATAGGCTCAGTTATACATTATGTGGCTGAGAAAGGGATTTGGGGCATTGCGACCCTTTATGAGTGTAAGAGATTCTCTCTTTCAATTGTCTTCATTTAAAAAAATGATAATAAATTACCTACTTAACTACTTTTATGTCAGTAAGTATAGTTCATTAAATAGTCTTAATAGCAAAACTACTATTTATTGGATCAGGTACTTTGCTAAGAAATTCGCATACTTGTGAGGAGCAATCTTCACAGCAACTCCATGAAGAAGACACTAGAATTATATTCCTTTTGCAAAGAAGTGAGGAATCTTTCTAAAAGAGGCAGAGCAGGGAAATGAACTAGGATCAATCTTGCACTAAAAGCAATGGTTTTAAGTAATGTTACTTCACATCTAAATGTGACTTTGCAATATCATTAGTCATTACGGAAATACAAATTAAAGCCACAATGAGACACTTATATATACCCATCAAATTAAGACTGGCAACACCAACTGTTGGAGAAGATGAATAGGAACTATAACTCTCATACAATATTAATGTGAGTATAAAATGCTATAAACATGGTAGAAGAGAGTTTGATCATTTCTGATAAATTTAAATATACACTAACCTTTGGCTCAGCAATCCCACTCTTGTATATTTACTCAGAAAATAAAAAAATGGAAATATATGTCTACATAAAGATGGACACTCTAAAAAATCTATAGCATTTTTATTGGTAATAGCCCCCAAATGGAAATAACCCTGGTAGGTGAAAGAATAGAAAAAGAAATTGTTATATATTCTTTGAATGGGCTCATGAGTAGTAATATAAAGGAAAAACACACAAATACACTCAATGACATAAAATAAATCTCACAGATATTTTGCTGAGGAATAAAAGAAAAGCCACACACAACAGGTCACATACTATATGATTCCATTTACATGAAGTTCTAAATTTGACAAAACAGACTTATAGGCTAAAAAAAAAATCGGGGAGCCTTGGTGTCTCTGATCAAGGTGAGAGGGTTGAGTGGGAAGAGGTGTGGAGAACTTTATATCTTGATAAAGACGTATGTTGCATGAGTGGATCAGTCAAATATACAGTTATAATTAGTGCCTTTTAATATAAGTAAATCTTACCTTTAAAAGAACTCTATAAAACAATAATAACAAATATTTTTAAAAGAACTATATAAGAAATAATAACATTGGGAGAAGAGGAAAGAGGAGAGAGGTGGTAATGAAACAAATGTGACAGAATGTGAATGTTATGGAAGCCTAGCGATAGGTACATGGAAAAATATTATATTAGCCTTCTTACCTTATATTTTTTAATATACATGGAGAAATATTATATTAACCTTCTTACCTTATATTTTCCATAGTAAGATATTTCTAGAAAGTGATTACGGAGTTCGCAGTAATCTTTTAGGAAAACTAAAATATAAATGGGAGCGCATACTGTTGGCTCAGTGAGTAAGTCCGCTGGGTGTAGTTCATACAACCCAAGGACCCAGATTCATGACCTAGGGAGGAATAACCAACATGAAAACACCATGAAAAATAAATAAGGATTCATCCTCCTCTCTCTGGCTGCCTGCCTGCCTGCTTACTTGCCTTCCCTGTTGTCTACATCTCTCCTTTAAAAATAAAGGAAAAGGCAAATAAATAAATTGTGCATGTGTGTGTGTGTGTATGTGTGTGTGCATATATTTGTTTTCAGTCAGATTGTTATATCTCAGGGCCCATCACAAAAAGTAAACTTGATCATACGTGCTTTTAAGCCCTTATTTGGGACTTTCATGAGTTTTCCACTCTCTAAAGAATAGCGTGTGAGCTCTTCACCCTAGCTCACAAGATCCTTTATACCAAAGCCAATTACCCAAAGCAATGTACAGAGTTCTTTCAAATATATCATTGTATTTACCACTTAGACAACTCTGATGAAGATTATTATCTCATTTTATAGGTAAGAGAATTTTTACCAGTTAAGGGGTCTAAAATGAGATGCATAATAAGGAGCAGGGCCTAGAGAAAATTCATGGTTTGGCTTCATTTTTTTCCCGCCATTTATTCTATTTCCTCTACAGTGGGAAGTATTCTAAAACCACAGGCGATATCTCAGCCCCATTCACGGATGACTTAAAATAATCCCTTTGGGGGTAGGCATGGTCAGTGAACATGATGAGATGGCTCTAGAAATTAATAGCTTGTTCTTGAGTTAATCCAAGGAAGGCTACAGGGAGTGGTCTGACCAATCAGGCGAGTGTTTAAAGAAGAGGTGAATGTCGGATGATTTCCTGTTGGTCCCAAAGAGGACATGCTATGACAGGGCCTATGGAGGAACCAAGTGGCAAGGACCCGAAAGTGACCTCTAGGAGTTAGAGAGTGGCTTCCAGTCAACATCAGCAAGAAACATTTCCTCAAACACACATTCTCAAAGAACTAAATCTGCAAACAACTATGTGAGCTAAGGAGAGATCCCTAAGCCTCCGATAAGATCATAGCCCCAGTCAATTCTGTGATTCACCCTGGTGAGACTCTGAGGAGAGAATTCACTAAGAGAAAAACAGATAATATGCATCTATTGTTTTAAGCTGGTAAGTGTGTGGTCATTTGTAAAGCAGCAACAGAAAATGAATCCACACTCCTTCTTTCCTTCATCCTCTCCCTAATTCTCTCAATACTCTAGCCTCTCTTAACTTTTCCTAGTTTCTAATTAAAACATTAATTCTATGTGATTGTATAAGGCATGTTCACTTTGCCTGAAAAGCCATGTTGCTCTTTCCTGCCTGTTGAACGCTACCCATCACCCTCAGGAATCTGGTCAACTTGTCGCCTTCTGGGAGCCCTGATTGTTTCAGGTGGGGCAGGTGTTTATGTTATTAATGGCCATGTCTCTTAGAACTGGAAGAGTGCTTAGAACATAGCAGCCACTCAGCAAATAGCTAATGAGTTAAGGCACCCTATGTTTTCAGTTTGAATCTTTCTGAAATGCATTCAATTTGACAAATATTGATTTTCGGGGTCTGCTTCGCTGCCACAGACAATAAAAGATTAGTAGTGCTTATTTCCAGTTGTCAATAAGATTTGCACACAAACAGTGATTAGCTAAGGCAGAACATGACCTGTATCACCTAAAAAAATTGAATCTGGTCTGTGGGGCTCTCACGGAGGAAGAGACCAGAGTCTATAAGGATGGAGCAGAGGATACCTATACCTTCCAACCTCATCAGCATAGTCTGGAGAGCCACATGCTTCCTTGATTATCAAGAAGGTTGGAACAAGGAAGGGAAAGAAATGTAGGCTGCTCTGATTTAGGGAGCTGGATGCTGAGTATCACTCTACCAAGAAGTCTTGGTTCTTTGTGAGCTGATGAGACTATGGCAGCTGTAGCCAAAGTCAGAAGGCATGTCAATACGAAGAAAGATTGTTAAAAAATGTCAGCTTTCCTCTCAGACCCTGGGAAAGACAGTGAGCCACAAAGTCTTGGTTGATGGTATGTGTGGGGTACTCACCAGAGCGGGTTCAGCTGTCGTTGCTATGAAACCCAAGAAATGTCCCTGCAGCAGCTGATGTCAGTATGCGCATAATGTGACCAGAGAGCATCGTGAGTCAGACACCCACATCCTGTTGCTTTATAATCACACTAGTTCGCCCTTAAAGTGATACATTGAAGAGGATATGCCTTATTTTATTTTCCAATTGACGTCTGTTACTTTTTTCAGAAGAAAGGGGATGTGTGTATGAATCTACAGAAGTCCACCAAATGTGGGCCAGAGTCCTCCACAGGGCTCTGAAGCTTGTACCTCTGACCCAATTGTAACACAACACACTTAACCATTTGGTTTCCACTGATCAGTCTCTTCTTTAAGAAACTTCCTTCTACTTGATTTGTACCAATCGAATAAATTTGCAGAGAATTGCAGAGAGCATCTAGAATATCAAAATCCACTTAGGTTTGATACCTGTCAGACATTTCATCCAGAAGTATCTGAGTTTACAGAATGTTGTGGATGGAAAATCAGGATTATGTTGAACTCGGTTCCATGTAGTTGAAGCTTCTGCACTTAGATAACCAAGCTAAATAATCACCAGATCATTTGGATCAATGTAGGTACTCATGCTGAGTTTTTTATTTTGAATTGAACATTTTTAGCTATAGAGTGGGGAGGAAAGAAAGGAAGGTCAAGATTTATTGGAAATAAACCACAACTGTGGAGAAACTTACTCTCTTTTTTCTAACTTGGAATATTCCCTCTGCTCATACTGCTTTGAATCATGTATGGGATAATTTGATAGTACTCTGGTTACTTGAGTAAGGATCTCCAGGAAGCACCTCCCGGGGTAGACTCCTCACTCTGGGACTTTCTAACATTTTTCTCACTCTGCTTAAGGTAGTGATGATGACACATATCTAGGCAAAAGGGCTCTATGTTCAGAAGTAAACAGCTCCAGTGTTCTTGATTCTATTTTAGGATTCTACTAAAATTATCTGCACACCACAGTCTAACTTCTTTAAACCTCATTCATTTTTTTCAGAGAAAATTTGGTTAGCCATATTAATTTTCCAGGGTAAAGAAATAATATTGCCTTCTACTGTGGCAGAAGATTCTATGGTCAGAGCTAGATATTAGACCATATTGTACTAGCCATAAATGTCCAAATACTGTGATCTCATTTAAGTTGGTTGTTGTTTAACTGCAATTGATTTTGTCATAGAACGTCTTGTGAAATATAGTTTTTAAAGATATGCTCGCGTCTTGGAATATATTAAGAGGTACTTACAAAATTTTCTACATGTTCTTTCTGTGCATTAACTGGCTTTAACTTTTCTTAGTGGACTTTTTAATGACCCCCCTGAACTGGTGAATCTAAATTCCAAGAGTTAAAAAAAAATTATGAGAGGAAGTAAGGTAAATTAAAGCTATTTGGAAAAGCAGGTAATCCTTAACTTTTACAAGTTAGTCTCTCAAAAGAAATATCAAAATACTTTTGTGTATTAATGTATTACTATCCCTTTGAAACTATGTGCATCAACTGATAAATGAAGAAACATTTTGAATTATCCAATTCTGATATTTGTTTACCCATCAACAGTTCAAGATAGGAAACTATTAGTACAGTTGAGTTTTTTTAAATCATATTCTGTCTCTACCATTTTATAAAATAAATAAAAATTAATACATTAAGACAATGTTTATATTAATTATGAGCATTATCAAACCAATATAGTTGAAATTAAGGTAAAATTATTATGATTAAATTACATTTGACAGTTATTATACTAAAAAATCAGGTCAGCTATTCCTTCAACTGTTAAAGTACAGAATGAAAAACTAGCATGACACAATGGAAGTATTTCGCCAAAGATTATTCTAGCAGCAAAGATTTATTTACAAATATCATAGTACTTAATTTTTGAAAATATACGTATATTCAGTTTTTGTACTTTAGGTCCTAGTACTTATTTTCAGAAGCACTTAATATACAAAGACCTGTAGTTGTTTGAAAAATAGAGTTTGAAATCCCAGATCCTCTACCAACCTAATGCAAGTTATTGATTATCACTAAGTCTTACTTTTCTCATCTGAAAAATTAGAATTACCTGCTTTTGTTCCTAGAGTTGTTTAAGATGGGCAATAACATGTCTTTCTGAATACAGAAGGACTTATCATGGTACTTGGCATATCATAAACTTTCAGTAAATGTCAATTTTCAGTAAGAAGTTATAAATCACATGTGTACTAACTATGGAGTGATTTTGAATGTATTTCCAAGATAAACTAGAATATATTTGCTAAATATTAAACAATACAGCCCATAAAATGTTGGTAAACCAGGAAACAGGAAGCGTAATCACGCACTGGAAAAAAGGAAATTCATCCACAGTTAGCACCATGCTGAAACTTCTGAGAAAGTTCATATGTTCTCTTCATGTCCACCATGATCCTGTGACCTACAATGAACTCCAGGCGAATATGCCTGTTTCATCTCTCAATCAGCTCACCTGAATCATGAGAATGAAGCATCCCATATTAGTCAAGATTATCCAGAGAAACAACCATTAGAATGTATATTTGGAAAAAGATTTATTTCGATAGAATTGGCAAACATAATTTTGGAGACTGGAAAATCCCAAATCTGCAGGATAGGCTGATAATCTGAAAATCAAGAAAAGGGTTGATGTTGCAGATCAAATCCCAAGACATCTACTAGAAGAATTTTCCCCTTTTCTGGGAATGTCTATCCTCTTCTATTAAGGTCTTCAACTGACTAGTCAGAGGCTCACTTAAATATGTTTAGTAATCAGCTTTACTCAATGTCTGCTCATTTATCCTCATCAAAAACTACCTAGGAGAATCATTTAGAAAAATATTTGACCAAATACCTAGATATTGTGACCTAGTCAAATAGTTTTATAAAATTTACTATCGCCAATCCCAAGAACATTATCTTCAACAGATGATGATGACCTTTGGGATCAGGCAGAAATATATTCAAATATATTCAAATCCTGACTTTTCAGCTTATCAACTTTATGAAAACTATGCAAACTTGCTAGATAGCATCTGTAGAACAGGATTCAAGATAGTGCCAGTAAATGATTGCTAGGAATATTGTAAGAATAAAATTAAATCATGATGGAGTTGACATGTTTAGAATTATACCTGGCATGTGCTACACACTCAACAATTAATAGCATCTTTTCTTGACGAAAACAAAATATGAAGTCTGGTTAAAAATGGATGAGCCTTATCAGGGAAATGCTAATTAAAACAACAATGAGATATCACCTTACACCTGAAACACTGGTTATTATTCAAGAGTCTGGAAACAACAAATGCTGGCAAGGATGTGGAGAAAAGAGAACACTTTTGCACTGTTGGTGGGAGTGCAAATTGGTAAAACCCCTATGGAGAACAGTTTGGAGATTCCTCAAAAAACTGAAGATGGAAATCCCATATGATCCCATCATTCCACTTTTGGGCATCTATCCAAAAGTTACAAAAGCACCCATCCGCAGAGATGCATGCATCCTCATGTTTACTGCAGCCCTATTCATAATAGCTAAGAACTGGAAAATACCTAAGTACCCCACATCAGATGATTGGATAAAGAAGATGTGGTACATATGTACAATGGAATACTACACAGCCCTTACAAGAGATGAAACCCTGTCATTTGAATCAACATGGTTGGAACTAGAGGTGATTATGCTAAGTGAAACAAATCAGAAGAAGAAAGATATCAGATGACCTCACTCATAGGTGTAATGTGAACAAACCAAACAAAAGAACAGATGAAATATTATCAACGCTGAAGCATTTGCAATATAACTGAGGTTACCATAAGGGAATGGGGCAGGTGGGGGGCAAATGGTGGCAGAGCCCACTGGACAATGAAGAAGAACACTTGTGATTTGGTGGAAGGCAGGGTGTGTTGGAGTATATATAAGAAATGGAAAACCTCTACATAGGAAACTATTCTAATATGTAGAATAATTACTACAAAAAAAAGTTTTATGTTAAAAAAAAAAGTGTATGAACCCTGAAGATTTGTTGATAGCTCTGCCCTTATTGGCTTCTGGCCAATCTCCAATGATATTTCCTCTAAGTAATGCTTTTCTTGTGAAATTATATAAACCCCTCTTTCATGTTTTGTGAAATGCACTTCCCGCCCAGTTTCTCTTCCTGTACCTTTTTCTTCTAGCCTGTCTCCTCACCCTATTCTGTCCTGCACATTTTTATCACAGAGAATTACCACATGCAGGTTAGTGAATGTCACGTGGATAACAAAGGGAAGGAAAAGCTTTCTGTGCTTCTGTCCTGCAAACACATAAATTAATCATGCTTCCTTTCTTTGTGAAGAAGCCAAGCCAAGTCAGCTCTGCACTTGAACTTGTTCCCCAATAGCTGAGACATGAATGTTGATCAATGGATTTGAACAGAAACCTATCAGTATAGCTTTCAAAAAGAAGCTATTTTCTCCATTTCTCTACAAATTAGACTGCCACCTACACACACTGACAGTTCACACTACTGTTATAGAAATCAAAGGAGTATCATGTTTCTATGAAAATGAAGCAGCAGCTTTTATTGGCCTGCTAATCCTCAAATTAGCTTTGCGATGGTCCATTCCCCATGCCAACCAAAATCCTCAGAAAAATTGTAAGAGGTGAACAATGAAGCAAAACCTGTCTCACTTTAGATTTTATCCAAGTTTATCATATTTTATGTGAATGTGGACATTACCTCCAGATTAGACTATTCAGATGATAAATCATGATTATTCTTAGTATTCATGTGTGTTAAAATAACAACAGCTACTACATGAACAACAAAGTCTCCAAGAAAATCTAATAAAGGTGGCAAAAAACTGTGTTGCAAATTTATTATTAATAGGTTTGTGCTGAAATAACACTGGACTCCATCACTGAAAGGCAGTTTCCAGTTCTCGATCTACCATCAACTGCTCATCTTGAGTAAGTCAATTAACCTTTTTTGGTCCTCATCTATCTAGGTATCATGATCCTTGTAAGTTAATTAAAATACTGTAAGTCAAAACACTTTATGAATTAACTTGTAGATTAGTCGTAGTGGCTAGTAATAATAGCTGATATTTACTGAATATTTAGTACATGCCAACTGTCCTTTTAGTAATGTGAGTGTGTGTGTTTCTTAGTTTTCATAGCAACACTCTGAAGGATGAGAAAACTGAAACTCATAAAGCTAAAGTAAATGGACAGTCACATAAGAATAGGTGTTTCCCTGTTTGAACTACTGGGTATTATAGGCAATGATTAGCGCAATAAAATTACTTCTAAAAAAAAAAAAGAATAGGTGTTTCAAACAGGCAAACAGGCATTCAGGCTATAGGGGTCTGTGCACTCATTTCTCTTGTCTCCCAGGTTAGTAGTGCTTGGAACGACTGTTACACTGGATAGCCCATGGTGACTCACTTTACAGAAGATGACACTAAGACAAAATAAACATAAATTTCTTTCTATAAGATTCTCGACTTATAAAAGACTTTTTTCTGATATCACTACCAATTTTTCTTTTTGGAAGGAAGACAATGGACAGGAGAATAATTCTTAGGAATGTGTTAATTTGAGAAGGTTGTAAGACCCAGGCTAGAAAGATGATAAGTCTCAAAATGGGAATGTTACAAAGACAGAGTGCAGGACTGATGGGGAAAAGAACATGAATGATATCAGTAAGAAGAGGATATACAGTCTTAGAGAGGTAGAGACTTTATTTCTTGGTTTACTTTCCTTGTGTTACACCAGAAGGGAGAATTGAACGCTGGGAAGTTCATTGCAAACTTTGGAGTCAAGTCTAAGTCCAAATCCGTGGTTTACATGCACCATTAAGCAAGACATAATCAACTTGGAGAATTTCCACTTCATGCTTAGATTAATAAATAGGGCGTGTCTCCCCCTTCCTGGATGTGAAGTTTTGAGACCTTTTAATATTTCTCTGCCACCACAGATAAAATGAGAAATGAGATTTTCCTGACAAGTTTTAAAAGCACATCTAACTCTGGATGCCTATCTGCAATGAACTATTGAACCCTTGATAGTGTGACTAGTTGAAACTTGTACATTGTCAACAATGGTGATTGTAACCAACAGCTGATGACTTCCAAGGAAGTCATATGGTGGTGGTGAAATATTAGCTTTCATCCCACAGAATCTGTTTTTGTTTTTAGCCAATTCTTTTTGGCAAGTTCTGTATTTTATACTGAGATCAGTAAAAACCTACTCTCAAGCATGTAGAAAAATGAATAAAGATTGGTTTTATTTTAAAATCTCAGAACTACGTATTGTGATAATCATTTTGCAATATATACATATATCAAATCATGTACACCTAACACTAATATAATGTTATGTGACAATTTTATCTCAAAATCCCCTGAAACTTCAGAGGGTGAGAATTTGACTAACATAATATATTAAGTACAGAGGAAAAATACCGAGAAATAATCTAATAACTTATAATATTAAAAATCTACCTTTTAAATTTTGTTCCAAATATTACAAAACAGGAAAGGATAAATCATTTGTGTCAGGTTATTTATTAATTCAGTTTTTAGAATAATGCCTTTCTCAGTGCTATCCCCAGGCATAAGTACAAAAGGAAAGAAAAAATTAATTAAAATGCATAATAGTACTATTGCAATTTTACACCTTAAAATAGTAGGCGAAAATATCATATTAAAATGCTACCATATTAAAAGTCCCTTCTTTTGGAAAACTCTCATTTTTAAAAGGTATTTAGCATTGGAAACCAATGACCAGAATCTGAGTTTAAGTCAAACTGACCCAGGGCTATAATCTTACTTCTCTTGACAGGGAAAAATAAGAGCGTAGTAATCATTGGGACTATTTCACCAAGAACAGCAGAGCCGTATTTATTACCATCCTAATGGAGAGTCATTCTGTGAGCAGTATTGTTTATTTCTTTATGGGCTTGATTCCCTGGAGAAGGAGTTCCACTTGATCACATCTGTCTTTCTCTCAAAGTGACAAAGTCCTTTGCACTGTAAAGGCATAATATTAATAAGAGTAAATATAATTTATTAAGTACCTGCTATGGACCTGTAGTTACATATATTTCCTCATTAATTCTTACAAGAATGTTCTATTTTATTCATTTTCTTTATTTTTCTCATATAGAGGGGAACGCTAAGATTTCTAAAACTCGTTAAATTCACTTAATGGTGGTATTTATCCCAGTACAATCTATCCCACTGCAGTAATGATGCCTATCATCATTATTATTTTTAAAAAATGAAATGGTTTGATCTTGGTAATGTGTTAACCTAAATCAGAAGCTCATGACTTGACACAATGAAACCTCTCCTTCACTGAAAATTTGGCATCCATCTTTAGTTTTTTCAGAAGATGAAAAGAAGTTTTGGTAAATCAAGCAGGAACTGGGACATTTAATCTTTCACTTATATATCTTGATATGCTTCCTGAGAATAGTAAATCTCAAAACTGTGCTATAAAGAAGTCCACTCAGAAAATCAATGAATGACTGCCCTCAAATAGAAGCTTCTGTATTCATATGTGATCACGTCTCACTGTGTCCCCTAACCAGACAATCAAAACTGAGCTACTGACCAGTCAGTAGAGTGTTAGTGGCTTACTTTCCACAGGAAGCTAGGCAGACTGGTTACCACACAATAATGGACTCTGTGCATATGACATAATTTGACTGTTTAGTGTCCTCCTATCTCAAACCTCCATGCCTTTCCCTGGAGATCCTTAAAGAGATGAGGCATTTTCCCCCTTAGTGATAACTAAAGGGAAAACTCAAACTAATTTGAACATAAGAACAGAAGTAAAATGTTTCCCAATGAACCACATGCCATTTCAAAATAACATCCTTGACCAGTTTGACATGAAATACATGGTGTGTCACACGTGCTCCCTTCCTAATGACAAAAGCAACATAATCCCCAGGCACTTGGATTCATTCCTTTCTTTCTTCAGAGTTTTTATCTCCTTTGTGTCAAACCTCTCACTGTACAGTGTTAGTCATCATAGAGTGCTTATTTTTTGTTTTTTTGAAATTTAAATAAAGCCTTATGAAGAGAAAACACATTTTCAAAATCTTAAGAGCATTGATTTTCACACACACAGCAAATGAAAAAAGGGTCTAATCAAATCCATACTGTTTGCTGCTAAGTATCAGACAGGCTGATAAAGAATATTTTGTAATTTTATTTAATGCTTTCTAACCATAATTTTAAGAAATTCATGCTTTTCTAATTCTTAAAATTATCAATCCTTAAGCCTATGAAGTGCAAATCTGTCCAACAGAAAAAATGATAAAAAAAATCTAAATTCTGCTTCTAAAATATATGTTAGAACATTCTAAAGTAAACAAATATTATACATGGATGTTGATTTGTGATGCTGCGTACCTTAATCTAAATTAAAAAAAAAAAACTGGAAGAGCATTCTATTTAGTATCTTATATCTAAATGCATGTTTCAACATCTCAGAGAACGTAAAGTTTAAGCCTTTGCCAAACAATAGAGACATTTTTCAGAAGTACCACATATATTGTATGCATTCCTGACAAATCATTTCGTAGAGTTTAGCAACATATCAGCAAGAAGTTAGCTTTAATTATCTGCTAGAGACTGTCTATATTCTGAGACTCCCATGCTATTTTCATTTTAGTCAAGACACACTTTACAATGCACCTTGGTGGAACAGCATTTAAGTCAATCTCCTCTGAAGGACACAGGCCACACAACCTTAGGTTTGACTCCTGGGTTCAGGGGAAAGTAACCAGTGTGAACAACTAAAATGGAAACAAAATTTTAAAATGTTTCAAAATATCACAATTTACACTGGTACAGCACAAACCCCAGGTACCACTCCACTGTCCCATGGAGCAGATGTTTTGGAATTCACATAATAACAGACTTCCCTGATGAAATTTTTCTAGAATAAGAGTTTGGGTCAATATGGTCATGCATGTATTAAAACCTCTCACACATCAGGATAATATTTGCATTTTTGCACGTATCTTATTTTGATAAAAACTTATGTTTCTTTTAACTTAATTGTACTTTTTTTTTTTAAGTCACATTCCTAAGACTTGTAATGGTGAATCAAGATTGAATATAAGATTTAACTTTTTTGTTTTTGAGTTACTGTCTTAAATAATGGGAAAATGGGGAAATATTTCCATCAAAACCCGTTTTAAAACAAAAACTTTTCAGTAACTAACACCCCAAGCTCTAAACAAACAAGAAACACAAATGGGTGACTGTCAATGGTCCCCAGAGGACATCCATGACATAAAAGAGATACAGACGTGTCTGTTGAGTACCTTTATTAACAAAGTAAAGGGAGTGGTTCCCTCAATGTCTAAGACTTATCTTCCCATACCTGTACACAAAGACCTGCAAGCAATTCTCTCCCAGACTATTGAACTAGGATCGTTGATGATATCATTGGAGTTGTAATATTCTCTAATCATAGAGTATTACCTGACCCATCCAGTCCCTGGGTGTGAGGTCTTTTCAGAGGCACACTGACTCATTCAACACCTGAGTTTTAACTCCCTTTAACATCATAAATTCAATAAATTGTGTCTTGATTTTACACAATTTCAGGAGTAAGCATACAAGTCTATGCCCTTGGAGCTAAGTATCTGCACAGAAATAACTGTATTTGTCAAAGTATATCTGCTATAGTGAGACCTTCTCTGATCATAAAATGATGTCACTGAAACCTACTTGCATGAGACTGGTATGCTGGAAATTTGCCATTGATAAGTCCAGAGAAAGAGTTTTAGTTTTGCCTGCTGGTTTCTAGAGTTTTCACCAATAAAGTTTTGCAAATACACATATTGTCATGCTTGCCTAATAACTGAGATGCAGGAAATCATTTGCAAGGAAAACTTAGTCCCTGTTCTTAAAGAGGTGAACATTTAATTGGGGTCAATTTAACGCCACATGACAGCTATTATCAGGGCACTACTGCAGTCCAAAAGTTGCATCTTAGGAAATTTCAAATGAAAGAAAATTTCTGAGGAATACATCCTGACTAGTAACATGGTGTTTAAGAAAACTTTTAATGCAGACAAACATGAATACATAAAAAAGAATATTTACATGATATAAGCTAATGATTTAGATACTTGCTTCAGGCTTTATATGGTTAGGTGAGTAGTCATTAGCACCAGATTTAACCTTTGTAATAATAGGAAACTCTTTAACAACAAAAATTAATCTTGATTTTCTAATGTATATGCTTAAAGTAATAAGACTGTGATATAACTAAAAGATGGGAATTCTGAGTTTTGATCTCCCAGGAGCTGACATTTGCCAAGTCACTAGATTTCCTTGTTATCTGTTTTCAAGGGGAATTACAAGGACTTTGAAATTAGTAAACCTAAATGAATCTCATCCCCGCCCTGTATTAGGTGGGCAAATTTAAACAAGTTTAACATCGATCAGTTTATTTTTTTCTGATATTTACCATAGTAATCACAGGAACTATCTAAAAGAATTGTTTCTTGAATGAAATGACATAGCATATAAGTTTCCTTCCATGACTAGCACCTGAAATAAATGTTAATTTCTCCTGATAAAAATATTTTATAGAATTTATAAATTTTATTCAAATGTAACATTTGCCATTATTATTTATAGACTATGATTAATAACTAAAAATTGATACCAGAGAAAAATATTCTTAAATATGAAGTATTAATAATTTTATGACAATGAATATAATTTCAATATCCCTCACTAAGCTTAGTCACCTGTTTGTGAATGAGATGTTCTGCCTTGATTAGGACAGCTACGAGCAATTCCAAATTCATCCAAGCTCCAGAAAATGCCAAAATTTCATACCTTGTAATTCTCAACAAGAAATCAGGCTCAGGTAAGATCAATGCCAGCATAATGTGCTTATATTTGCAACATGTTTTTTCATTCTACCTTAGGAAAAGAATATCTCAGACCAACATTTGAACCTAGTTCTAATCAGCAAGTGTTATGTGTCCTGCTGTGTACAATGGCTGGTGTTTGATTTTTAGATGTGACTCTCTTAAGACCTTTATTCCAATTGTGTTTGCATTATGATACCCTTATCAACACTGCTATCACAGTGATAGTGCCTCACAATGCCTCAGTTAGTGCTATGCACAAGTGTAGGGGGTTAATAGACACATTGATTCTAGGCACATGAAGTTTCTACATTTATATATATATAGATAGATAGATATAGATATATATACACACACACATATATATACACACACATGCACACACATATATACATATATATGTATATATGCACACATGCACACACATATATATACACATATATATGTATATCTATACACTACAAAATCCACTAAAGAGTTCTGATAATATATAGAATATATAGAATGTTGGGTTACAGCCAAGTATGTCGTGAGCTTGTGGCATTCAAGAAACCCTCAAGATTCCATGTTTTCATAAAATTTTGATTCATCCTAGGCTGAATTGGTCCTGTTCTTTACTGTCCCAACAGCATGCTTCCCATCTCCAGCTGCTGATGTCCACAAAAGCTCTGAAAATCTTTCTCAAGTAGAAACTGCAAGAAGCTATACTTTTGGTAATATTTAATAAAGGTTTTCTCTCCTAGGTGATTTAATAGAAAGCTCTTAAAGAAATAAGAACCTTCACAAAGGATATTGTCAACATTCCTAAACAGTACTGAAGCATAACTAATTCTCTAATTGTGGGGATACCCAATTATCAACTTTTCTACATATGGGATGGGGTCCTAAGAGTGTCCTTTCTCTGTCCTCTGTTTTATGAAAAATGGAATTATTGGTTAGTGCTTGGGTGTGGTTCTGTGAATGGCCAAAATGAAATTATATTCAAATCTCTATTGAGTACCTCTAGTACGTCTCTGCTGGAAGAGATACAAAGACGAATACGTCAAGGAGTCCAGGCTCGAGTAGAGCTAGATAGTATCACAATTAACATGGTACCAGGAACTGAGGAGCAGCCCATGAATGTTACGTCAGTGACTGCATTATCGCCATTGTCCTGCCAGGAGCCCGAATGATGCACTCAGGGAGCACAGAGAAAATTAAATATACATACTTGAAGCTCAGCATTTGGACTGAACCTTGGAGAACAAATATTTTAACAAGGCTAGATGGAATGGAGGGAAGACATGAAAAGTAAGAGTCTGTGTCCACGTGTGTGTCCTTTAAATGGCCACCTGGTACTACTACTGCTTTACCTCAAACGATCCATGCCACCCCCCTCCACCCCTACTCCTCTCTCCCCTCCCCTTCTCTTTCCTTTCCCTAATCTAGTTTCTGATTTTAAAAAAAAATAATGGTTTATTGTTAATTTCATCAAACCTCACTGAGTTCCATATTTCTGGTGCATAAACAAAGGATCACAGCCCATATCTTGAAAGGGTGTATGGGTATTAACTGACTTGGTATGCTTTGAGTGCCCTGCACCTAAGAGGCTTGCAAAAAGCCCTAATAGTAGCATTTCCAGCAACAGCAGCTGGGAGCGCTTGAAACATTCAATTTGCATCCAAAGAATAATTGTGGGAATGCCTGAACATAATTAAAACAACTCTTTTTTTCTTTGAATACAGCTTAGCTGTACTCTTACGGTAATTTTTTTCAGCCTTTCTAGATTTCCTCTCAAGTTAAAGGGAAGCAGAATGTTCCATTTTGTGCTTTCAGAGTCTTACAAGCATGTTCCAACTTAGATCAACTGACACACATCTTAAAGAATAAACATGCCTTCAAGATTCATGCAACATGAAGACGACTTCATCTGATACTAATTCATATTGGAATATTCATTCATAATGCTACATTTCAGAGGCCCTACAATGAAAGGCTTTCAATGAGATGTATTTATGGTTGTAGAATGACATAAAATTTAAAAAATTTAGTCATAGATAAATCCGTAAAGTATCTAGACTCCATGCTTGGCTAGAATGTGGATGTATGATTTATGTAATCTCAAAATGACAGAACTGAATTGCCAAGGCATCCCTGATTCATTTAGAATAAAATAGCACTTAGATTATTAAATGCTTACATACATAACAAACCACATATCAGATGTTTCACGTGTATTGGAGTATGTAAACAAACATGGACTGTTTTAAAAACTATTTTATTTATTTGTCAATCAAAAGAGAATTTAAATCTCACTCTAGAAGCAGTGAACATAATTCAGCAGTAGTAGTTAAGAATGGGAGATTTAAATGTAAAGAAATTTTAATAGAAAGCCATAAGAAAAAAATGTTCCTTCCTTATTAAAAATGCTCTTTGTGTTGAGTGAAAGAAACTGGAAATTCATTTAAATATTCTCAGAGTATGAAAAACAAGAAGGACGATATATATCCTCCCACCAACGGAAATAATTTGCCAACATTTGGGGATGATTTCACAGATATATTTGCATAACAGCAGAAAAAAAATAAAAGCAAGAGTTAAATATTTGAAATTGTTATTGAGACTAATCAGTGAGAATAATGTTTATTGTAGATAAAGCATCTTGACTAAATGTGATGTTTTCCTTTGTGTTTGATCCTTAACTTCCTCAAATTGAAGATCTGTACCACTTGCCTTGAAGACTTTGACCAAAGGATAAGAGATTATGAAACAAGATATTAGATGAATCATAAAAAATGAAGGGAAAATCTTCTGATAATCTCTCTCTGAAATATCCTTTTATTATCAAAACAGAGAGAGGAAATCTTAAAATTGAGGAGTTGCAGTCAGTAAAGAAAGGGTTTTGAAAACACCAAAAAATTTGGTTTTTCACAAGATTTCTTGGTGTACTTTGGTCCGCTCATACACGTAGGTTAACATGAGAGCAAGTCCTCTTTCCCTGCTGGGCTTACTAGCATAATTTCTTCCTTTTTCCTAACTACTTTCCATTAAAAGGCAAATTCACAGTGATTTCTCCCCACTTTGCTGCTGATCATAATACATTGCTTTGGAAGGATTAAAGAATGATGATAATATTTACAAAAATGTCAACAGCAACTAGCAGTGGACAGCATTTTACAAAGTGAGCTCTTCTATTTTATCTCAATTTGTCCCAGAAACCCTGTGGAATAATTTGAACTGGTGTTGCTATAATTCTCCAGGTACACATGAAGAATTGAAAATTAGAGAGACTAAGTGTTACATCCAAGATCATATGCGACAGCTGACAATGGAACTCAGAATTCTGTCACTGAATTCATACACACACACACACACACACACACACATATGTAATACATAGAATTGGGAATTCCTTTTCTTTTTCAACAACTAAATCATTGTTTCATCTCCCAAAGTTTATCAAACTTTCAATGGCATGTCAAGAATTGTTGTCAAATTGAAAACTTATGGAGATGTATTCTAATAAAACAAAATTAAATTTATGTCTTCTCTTGCCATTAAAACATCAAGTAGTAAGAGAAAATAAAATAAACCCCCATATTGAATCCATAAGAGCAGATGCTCTAAATCTGCTTTGTCTGAAACAGTAGCTACCAACATGTGTGGCTATTAAGTATAAATTAATTTTTAATAAGTTAAATTGTACAAAACAGACAGTTCCTTGGCCATACAAACTATATTTCAGAGACTATAGAGCCGCTAGAAATTAATGACTTTTGTACTGAACACCACAGATATAGAACATTTCTGTCATTGCAAAAGGTGCTACTGCATGGCACTTGCCTAAATTCTATCTGTTGTCAGTGTTTGCTTGTTTGATTTTTGAGCAACTCTAACTCTATGAAGCTCTCTGCTAATGTCTTCAGGGGTGTGTGTGTGTGTGTGTGTGTGTGTGTGTGTGTGTGTGTGTGTGGTGTTTCTATAAGGTGAGTTATGATTCTATTCTCCTAAACAAAACTAGGCAAACCAACTGCTCACAAATACACGAAGGCTATTTATGTGGCTTCTCTTAATGTGGGAAAAGACCCAAAATCTCTATCTTGAAATCAATCAATCCATCCTCAAGACCATTTCAGTGATGAACCGGTGCAGGTAGAGCTCTGTGTGAAAGAAAGATGACTGGACAGAGCTTCTCCAGTTTCTGGTAATTTATAGATTGGGAGAGCAAATGAGAGGAGCTGACCTTTGGAAATTAGGTGGTTGAAGCAGGGGCAAGGAGGGGATATTCTTCCCATGAGAAAGTTCCATGCAAAAAAATCAGCAGCATCTAAGAATCACCTAGGGAATAATATTCCATTAGTTCCACTTGAGAATTTTCTCTAAGCAACACACACACACACACACACACACACACACACACACACACACCCCTTGACTAAGAGAAAGAAAATAGAGAAAAGATGAACATTTCAGTAGGACTGAATATTGTTCTTCTTGAACTCTCTGATGGCCAGTCGTTCCTGAACTTTTAAAGTAGGTTCATCTAAAGAGGCAGTGGTACAAGCAACAGGAAAGCTTTTCACCTCTCTAGCTTTGGTCACATTTAACTTTTATGAGTCTTAGTTCTTAGCATTATTTATATTACTGAAGGCTAATTCTGTAGAAAGTATGGTGATGAGGAAGAGAAGTGTAGGGGGAGAGGAGGGAGAGAAAGGATTAAATATAAAGAACTTACACAAATAGAAAATTATCGTATAATTCCATGAATCCAATGCCATTCATATGCACAGAGAAAGCATAGGCTTGGAGAAGTTTCAAGTCTTAAAAGAAAGTGAAGGCAGTGGTAACTGAGCTAAACCACTGAACATGAAGAGAAGTTGAGAAAGGGTAGGTAGCTCATAGAAGGAAGATAATGTGAATAAAAGAATAGAGGAAACCACGCATTATATAAATAATCTATGTATAATACTATAAAAAAACATACTATATTTTATATGTGTATACATATATCTATATATGTATATTCTTCCTTGTGTGAAAGCAGAGACATACATAAAACAGGAAAACAGTCTATATCTGAATAGGTAAAGGGTTAAAGGGAAAAGAAAAAAGAACTACATGTAAAAGAAAGAAAAAAGGAGTGGCTGAATATACCAAATAAATCATTTTCTACAAAGAAAGCCTTTCTCTTTCTTGAAGTTCTGCCTCGTCTTTGTGGTTTATTTGCCTCTGCTCAAGACAATTTAGCAGCTGTGTTCACAGAAACTCCCTCTCCTTTCTGGTCAGACAGGTTGCACCAGTGAATCTCTGATAACAGACACACTGGGCAGGGAGCTCTTGCACATATTGGCAGCAACCATTCCCCGCTGGTTCTGTCCTGACTGTTGAATAGCCTTCCACCAGCAATGTCATCCTTCCTCCATTGCTCTCAGAATGAAGGTTAGAAAACAGCCACTTCCATTCTGCTCTGACCACATGATAAAGAAGAAACTTCCCTTGAA
Source organism: Solenodon paradoxus (assembly GCA_004363575.1). Lineage (NCBI taxonomy): Eukaryota > Metazoa > Chordata > Mammalia > Eulipotyphla > Solenodontidae > Solenodon > Solenodon paradoxus. The sequence continues at coordinate 64,537 of RJWH01003940.1, forward strand.
TTTCCTTAGATATAAATACTAATCAGAACCTGTCAGCCCATGATTCACCTCCTCTGGTTGGAAATGGTTCATGAGTCTCCATTTTTTGAGGTCTGGGCATCTATCACTAGGAACCTTAGTGCCCCTGGGTGATGTTCAGAGAACAGCCGCTCACAATCTGACCCCTAGGAAGATGTGCTATGGGAGTCATGAACCCATTCCCCTGAGGGATTTTCCTCTCAGAAATCAAGGGACCAGAGGAGATGCTCCCAGGTCTCCCTGCTCAACCGTGTGGTCTCCATTTAATTTTTTATTACCAAAAAATAGATAAAACCACAACTCATTTCTGACATTATGTACCTTGTTTATTTTTGACACTTGAATAACAACCCTTAACGTAAGACACCCTGACGCTGTAAACAAGCTTGTGAATTTAAAGGGAAAAAGTGTGTGTGTGTGTGTGTGTGTGTGTGTGTGTATTCATTCTCTGGAATTTTTGATAAAATAGGGAGTTGTAGAGAGAAAACATCTGTATTTGTTATCACAACTCTCCTTCCTCTCCCTTCTACTACCTCTGTCACCAGAAGCAGTAGGGGTAGATTAACATCATATTTACATTTGTGGAGGGGACTTGCTCTATGGCAAATGTCATCAAGCTTGAATCTGCAGTCCCAATCTAGTCCATAGGCAGATTTTGTAAATAAAGTTCTATTGTAACACAGTCATATTTATATGCTTCCATATTGTTTATGGCTACTTCCATGCTGTTGATGCTGAGAAACTATAGCACAGAACTTACGGTCCACAAAGTCTAAAATATTTACCATCTGGCTCCTTGCAAAATAAATTTGACTTGATCCAAGGTAAAGCAGAGACATACAAAGGAAATGGTTTGTTCAATATGCATGAGGTTTGAGTTCATTCGGCAAATTCTTGCGGTGTGCCTCTAGGGTGCTGGGCTCTGAGAATACCACAATAACATTGCATTTTGCTTCAAAGCGCTTATATTTTCTCATTATTTATTGCTTTAATACCTGTTCAAATTTTTTTCTTCTATGTTTGTTAGAAGGCACAGACAAGTATCAAAGTATGGTAATAGGTATAGAGTTGGGTATCAGGATTTCTAGATAAAATACAGGGTGTCCAGTTAAATTCAACAAATAGGTACTGACTTGAAATAGTGACTATAAAAAAAGCCAACTGCTATAAAATTATTCTTTCCTTGAATGGTGCATCTAGAGGGACAAGGAAAAATATTCAGTGCACTTAGAGAATTTTTATCCCATTATCAAGGCAACAAAGAGTAGTTTTGGAGCGAGGCAATGTACTTTAAACATTTGGATAAAGCCACCTCTACCATGAGATCTAGTTGTCAACCTATATTAAAACAGTGCTAACAAACTTCCACATTTTTTTAATAATAAAAAGGAGGCTTTGAAAAAAAAGAAGAGAAAGTTCTCTTCTTTTTGGCAGAAAGAAGACAAGGAGAATCTGCAGATAGTACATAGAGGAAAAACCAAGTTGAATAATTCAAGAGTGTTGAGAAATATGAAGAGAACTCATGTGCATATGCACCTAACTCAAACCAAAATGGCTGACTTAACAAATCTAGTTTCTTAATCTTTGATAACAAAAAAAGAGAATGGGAGGGAGAAAATCTGGTAGTGGCTAAGCCTGTAACATATATATATAAAACCTAGACCCAGAGCATTCACATGGGTAGCACAGAAACCCTTCCAGCATCACAATAGTGAGTCCTGTCCATCCACTCTCTAAAGATAGGGGCAGGTACGCAAAGGTGCTGGTGCCGTCTAAAGTCGATGAACGCATTCTTTCTCATGATACTAGAATGTGTGTTTACAGCTGCAGCAGACACTTAATACACACACACACAGATAATGTATAAAACCAGAAGAGGACTTTTTGTGGGCCTTTTAAAAATCAAACCTGAACTCTGTTTACTAAATCTTTAGCTATCCCTAAATGTAAAATTTAAGTAAGAAGTGGTTTGTTTTCAGATCACCCCTGAAGGGTCTTCATTAGATCCTCCATGTGTCACAGTAGACAACTCCCTGCTTCTCTCCCAAGTATTTCCCAAAAAGGATTTTTAATTTGCCACACATGTCCCTACTCATTGGTCGAGTACGCTGGCAGAACCCAAGATTCTAAACTAGTCCGGAAAAGGATTTCGTAATTCATCATGCATACCACTCTGCTTGGCGCCAAAAGCAGTAGCTTCATCCAAAGGCAGGCTCATGGCGATTCACGGTTGACTAATGGGCCTGGATTTTTTACAAACTCCTACAGGACAAAGAGGAAGAGACTAATTGCATAAGGTCTGTAACTGAGGTGATGGAAGAAGGAAGAGAAAAAAGAGGGAGAGAGTTGTCAGTGAGAGAAGGTAGGAGGGTCTCCCCTTGATGGGTGTCCCTAGCAAAAACTGTGCGAGTACCTCCCTCCCTGAAGAAGGTGACTCCCTACAGCAAGGGAACCAGTGAGGGGCTTAGAAAGAGAAGAGTAGGAAAAACATGAAAAAGGGAAAAGGAGATCCTGGTGAGAGAGCAAATGTTCCAGGATAGATCATTTTGGAAAACATGGTCTCTGCCAGACAGCACAGGAAGTTCATGTTGAGGATCATCCTCAAAGTAGGGCATTCATTCACCTTGGCTTTGACTAGGCTTGGGGGAGGGGGAAGACAGGTGTTGGAAATGGTACTTGGCGTTCACATCATGCTAATGTTCTTTGAAAATGCCCATTTATCTACTAAGGTAAAATATTCTGAAAAGTTTCCCATTTCCACTGTGTTCATAATGATTTCAGCAGTAAGCCACCTGAATTCAAAATTAAGATTTACTTTGTTTGAAATGTTTCACCTTAGGAAGATTGAGGGGAATCATAAGAAAGGAATATGTTTAACTATTGTTGTTATATCTAAATATTCACTCAGGCTTCTTCTCCTGCTGAATATTCAAATTGGAGAGCCACAGAGGACAAAGAGAAAAATAAATGCATTTCTGATTAGAAAATGCAAATTAATGTCTGCATTCTGTCTAAATTCCTTCAATAGTTCCTTTCAGTTGTTTTCTTACATTACCATCTCACTAGAAAACTTAGGTACATTTTTTTCATTTTTGGTATGCAAGTGGGCGTTTCTTTATAAATTTCCTTATTTAAAAAATTGCTCTGATTAAATTTAAAAATGCAAATTAAAGCTACAAGATAATAATTCCCCTATTAAAGTGGTAAAGATCCAAAATATTGATAATTCCCCTGGCTGGTATAGGTATGAAAAACATAAACTTCATATAATCTTGATGGTCTTATTGACTGATAATCCAAACTTGGAAGGACAATTTGGAAATTTATTTATATTACTTGAATCCTTTTGCCCCAAGAATTTTACATCATTGGATGTGTTCTACAGAAAGAGTTTCCCAATTGATTAAACATGAAGGAAGATTTCACAGGTGAAAATTTCATAGATGCAAGGAACAGGAAATAATAAAAACGTTTACCATTAAGAAATGATCTATTAAGCTATGGCATATCCTGTTAGCAAAATCTTCAATAGCCTTTAAAAGAATGCACTACATTTGCGTGCTTTAAATTGTACTGCATGTTCTTTCCATCTATCAGATGAGGGGGATGGGGAAGAGTCACAGAATAGCACTTCAATTAGATGATTCCAATCTTAATATTTGAAACACATCATTGGATTGATTTCATAAATATTTTATAGGGTGCTGTTTATACAAAGGTAACATATGGAAAGTCACAATAAAGTGCATGCAGTGGTTACTTTTGGAATGCACTAGGTCAAGTTTGACAGAGATAAGGGAGTTCTAGTTTTTCTTCCAATACGCTGCATACTTTTCTGTGTTGCTTTTTTTTTTTTTTTTTTTTTTGCAGACCTGTATTTTTTCATTACTCAAAAAAAATGAAGTCACTGCATTGACTCAGATATTTTTGTTCGCTTCTTCTCTGGAAAATCCCAGGATTTGCAGATTCCCCATGTAAGTGTCATCATATCTGAAAAGTGTAAGCTTACCATTTAATATTAATGCTGACATTTTCTTGCAGTGATTTTTACACTAGGCTCCCAAAGCTTCCTGGAATCCATAGCATCCTCTTAATTCAGTTCTCCTACACCAGCTCCTCTCCTCCACCATAGGCCCCTCCACCAAAGTCACACATAAGCTTTTAAGAACTTTCACACAAAAGACAGAGTGAAATTCTACTTCTCACTTCCAAATTCTCAGTATGGCAAAATTCCACAAATTTCATCCTAAATGATAAAAGTTGATGGTCTACCATTAATTATATAAGAGACATTGCTTAATCTTAAAACAGCAGAGCTAGTTGGCTAATATGATCTGGTTGAGTGGTTCTCAGCTTGCACTGCTCAATCAAAACACTTGAGGAAATTTGAATAAATGGAAATCTTACGCCGTATCCAGACCACCTGAAATTAAGTCTAGTTTGGATGCAAAGCAACAATTGAAATGTTGTCCAATCCCTTACCCAAAAGATAAAGAAACAGCATAAAGAGAGCATGAATGACTTTCCAAAGGCCATCCATATGCAGGTGTGTTATTGATGGTTTTAAATGTCTGCCTAGTTACTTGCCATCAAAATTAGAAAATCAGAGAAGCTTTTTTTTCTATTCTAAGACACATATTGCTTGAAAAGTATCATTATTGATGACATTTGCCCATGTTACAGTTCAATCTATTAGAAAAATAGATCTTAGGCTTCCTTGGTTGCAAGTAAATAATTTTTTAGAACATTGTCTCTAGAAGATTTTAATGCCTTCATTGCTTGCCTCATAACTCAACAGTCTGTCAAATACATCATGAGAAAGACTCAAAAGCAGATTCTAATGTCTTAAAAAAAGAATATTATAACAGCCTGCCTTGTCTCTGGCTATAACTCAGCATAAGTTAGGTCAGAAAAGTAATTTTTTAACATCCCCTTATGTGTAAAACTAGGAAGTCATGTAAAATATACCAAATTCTCACAGGGATCAATATTTAAGTATTAAATTTTGAATTGTTCTGTGAACAAATCTCAAGGCATGTCTAATTATTATGAATATTTTGTAAGAAATCATTTTGCTCACAGAAATTACATTTGTACCTTGGTCTTTAAATCTATGAAGAATTTTCAATCATTTTAAGCTCTCATGCTAAGGTAAAATCATTCCTCCCGGGCACACTGCACATCACTGTTGCACAATCAGAAATCAGAGCTGTTAAACTTTTCCTTTAAAGGAGTTTGGGAGCCACTGGCTGCTACTGATTGCTACTGACTGGAAATTCTGAAATTTCCCCTGTAGTGCTCTCCTTTTTGAAATCTTAGCTCCCTGTTCTAGGAAGCTGACACAATAAGCCTACACCCAATTAACTGAGAGAGTTGCAGAATTAAAGGACTGTAACCCTTTCTAACTATTTGGGCTATCTTTCATCAACTAGTCTAAGTATGGCTTGAGCTAGGACAAAGAATAATAACACAGGAAAATGGCGAGAACTCTACAATGGAATCTAAGCACAGCATACTTAGATATACACAGAGATTTTAAAGCCAGTTTCCAGCACTTGCCTTAACATGTATGAATCAGTCGCTCTAAAAACACAGGAAATGTCTTTGACGTGCTGCTGCTTTGGTTTTTCTAAGAACACATCAATTCTAATGAACTTTTCACATTTCTCCATGAACAATGTAAATAAAGATAGATTCTAACTTTTGAACAATCAACTTGGAGTTTTCCCCCTCTTGGAATAGAACTTATCCTGGGAGAATCTATGATCTCACTGTTGTTTGTTTTAAAAATTCATTGTGTTTGTTTATATGTGTTTTTGTTTATTGTTTTTTCACATGAGGAAATGGTTCATTTTAGCAAGAGCTTCTATTTAATACATTTGAGGAGTCTCATGAAATCTTTCCAAACATTATAAATTCTCTACCTTTTATTTTCCTTTCAATAATAAGATCAATCCTGAGGGTCTTTGCCTGAGCTAAACAATGTAGCATTTATTTATTCAAAGTCATTTCCCAGGAACCACCTCAAAGAATCTCTTAAATTCCATAATAATAATATCCTAATCCATCATGTTGTTTTCTATTTGCATAGTCATTTCATTGGATAGTGTATGATAAATGGAAATGAAAGGTTTTTCTTACACTGCCATTTTTCACAAGACTTTGCTTTCTTAAGACCAACTTTAGAAACATTATCCTCCTGAGACCCCTGCAGTTGGTCCCAGTGCTCCAAAAATCTATGTGGCTATGCCGGCAGTCTGCAGATATTATATATTGATTTTTACCCTCCTCTGATTGGTTCCCCTTCAAATTGACTCATTGAAGACCGTGTTCTGGAAAAAATGTCCATGAGACTGCCTATTCATGCCGATGCCACCAAGAGCACAATTACTCAAGATTCCAATGCTTCTGTGAATCATCAAATTTTCACACTTCCGTCACATCTTCCCAAGTAACTTAGGACTATAACATGGTCTGTTCATACTTCCCAGAGCATATTCATCAGTGGTTAAAAAATATTATTACTATGGACCGAATTATGTCCCCTAAAATTTTATATATTGAGCTCCTATACACCAGTACCTCAGAGTAAGATAGTACTGTGTTTGAGAAAGGTATTCAAAGGCAATTATGGTAAAATGAGATTATATGGTTGAGCCCTAATTCTATATGACTGGTGTTCTTACAAGAAGAGAAGATGAGGGCACAGATATGCCAAGAGGAACGGTATGTGAAGGAAAACAAGAAGACCATCTTCAAGTCAAGGAAAAAGAAACCTCAGAAGAAACCTTACCACCACCTTGATCTCACACTTCTGAAATCAGAATTGTGAAGATAAGCATCCAGTGTTTAAGTCTCTCTGTCTTAGAACTTTGTTTTGGCAGTTCTATTAAGCTACTACAACTGTTTTTCTCTAATTTAAGTTTGAAAACCCATTAGAGGGGTAAGGGAAGCGTGACTAAAAGTAAGATGAGAGAGAAAGACTCAGTCAATATCATGCATAGTCATGTCTATTCTAAATGAGATGGAAGGAAGCTTTGGAATTCAGTAATAAGAACAACTCCTTTGAAAAGGTAAGATTTGAGTCGTTTTGATAGAGAAGAAATGATGTAAGTCAGGCACGCAGTAGATAAAAAACTAAGTGGCTAAAAAGAGCTTAAGACTCAGGCGGGGAATAGAGGTGAACTACCAATGTCATTCTATCAATAATTTATATGACACTAGCATAATAAGAGAAATTAAAGACAAATTAAAAGCTTTGATCTAATACAAACACTTCTGCTTCAACAGCATGTTGACAACTGATTTATAGCTACTACCCAAAAATTACACATTGTCTTCTCTTGTAAAATTTACTCCTTGTACAGCAAATTATAATTTAGAATCATCCAAAAACATGTTTTTCTTGGAGACTGATATCTAAGACTTAAACCAATATGCTATATAGATAGAGAAATTTAGGAAGCAGTAACTCAGGAGATTTATTTTTTTCTTTTGCTGTCATTATTAGGTACTCTTAGCCTTACCTCCTTAGGCATCGATATTTCACAAGTGAAAGACAAAAATCATATTTGTGTTACCTCATGACTTTTCTTTCTCACATCAAAATTCTCCAATGATTATATGAAACCTTAAGTAGGTCATCATAATGGCCAGAGATTATCAACTGCTTGCCAGTGCAATCTTGGAATATAGCACTACATTTTATAAACAGGAACTTTCATTTCAGCTCCCCTAGCTGAGAGCTGTCATAATGCAATTCGGATTTTACTTGAAAATTCACAGTGATAGAATCAAGTCTCCCAATTTTCCTGTGTTGTAATCAGAGTTTATTAAATGTTCACCATTGTTTTGCTATTTGGTCAGTTGACTGTGTGTAGACATCTTATTAAATTTCAGTGAGATAAAATATGCAAAATGCTTTACAAATTGTCTGATAAACATTCAAAAAATGTATCATGAATGAATAATTGAATGAGTGAATTAATGTACCATAGATAGGACAGGAACGCTGCTGGTTATCAAGACTAGAATCAAGTCCGAAAATGTCATTGGAAACTCAAGACATAGCTTTTCTCTGTCTTATTTCTGATTCATTGTTCTTCTCTACTAACTGCCTTTCTCTGAGGTTCTGTCCTCTGGGTGTCCCAGTGCTTGTGAGATGAATCTTTTTAACATGGCAATATGTTATTTATCGGTCCACTCAGAGACTGCCTCTTGTTCACAGCTCCAAATCTTTGAAATGATCTGATTGGCTCGGCTTGAATCAATTGGTCACTCAAGGTCCAATTGGCTTTCTCTAGGAAGGCTGGTTTGCACAAGAAAAACATGGCTCCTGAGTAAATTTTTTAGGTAAATGGTGGGCCAATACGTAGAGAAAAAGGAATCGTTTTAAGTTGGACCGATGACCCAAGGGTGTCTTCTGATGGTTGACTGGGAGTATGGGAGGGATGAAATTTTACAGAAACATGAATAAATCAAAGAACACTAGGGAAAGATGCAAAGAAAAAATGAGAAACTAGTGACCTTGAATCAAAATGGAAGGATTTGGATTCAATTTTACAGAAGAATCATTCAAAGGCATGTCTCTACTCATGGTCACAAAAAGACTTCAAATTTTGCCAAATAAATATATATGTATATACATATATATATACTATATGTATTTATTATATATATATATATAATTCAAGTGAATTGTATTTTGAAAATTCTGCTATATTCATTCCATTAAGAAAGAAAAGTAACTTGTTTTTAAGTAATTTGTGGACATAGTATATACCTTCATGAAGATAGGAAACAGTAATTCAACCTATGAATAGATTCACACATTCTGTTATTGTACTTTGATAAATCAGGAGTAACACAAAAACCTGCCTCGAAATACGTTTTTGACATTCTTTCACAAGTGAATATGTACATATATATGCATATATATACATATGTACACATATATATTTATGTAACTTTTAAAATAAACAGCTAAATTTGAGTTTTTGATGAAATAACTGAGGATCCAAGATGTTCTAGGCTACAGGCTGAAATCTGGAATAAATTCAGCCTAATGACTTTTAACCCCTCCTTTGGACAAGACAGCTATGGGCAATTTGGACCTCTGGCTATCAAACACAAATCTGTCTATCTGCATAATTAATGGATGCTTGATGAGATGAGTTAACAGTGACTTTGGTTTCTTTGCAAAAAACCAAAGGGAAATTTCTTGAGATGAAAAATGTCAAATGGACAGAAATATTATGACAGCAACGTCTTACATTTGGAGATTGCTTATGATGTGCTAGGCATTGCTTTCAGTACTCTAAATGGATTGTTTGATTTAATACCTACAATTAAACTATGGCATGGATATTATAATTACTGCTTTTTAAAGGTCAGAAAACAAGGCTTGATAAAGTTAAGTAGCTACTTAAGGTCAGGGAGGATAGGGACAGGACAAAACAGAATTTCTTCCCATGTAGTATGACTAGAATCATCATTCTTCCACAGATCCTAATTTATACTTTATTGCATCCTTCATGCTGAGGATTAAATTCCAGACAGAGCCAGCAAGTCATGGAAAAAGTGAGTCTGAAATCTCTTCCTCTGAGCTGAAGTTTTCCTTGATTCTTTTAATCATGAGACAAGAAAGGGAACACAGGAAATATATTTGATGTAGATAGAATTATAACCATTTTTAATAGCTCCCAAACAAAACTGTTGAAAAGATTTAATGTGCATTTATTCCCTGGTTAATATCATGCATAAACAGCATTCAAATATTATATGCACTTCAGCTGTTTCAGTTGCTTTCAGCCCCTAAACTGGAATTTTCTATTCATGGATAGAATGGATTGCAGTGGGGAGAAGTTTGTTCGAGAGGTTATGCCAAGGCTATAATTAATTCTCTTTGGGAAACATCAAGGAACTACTCCAAAAGAAGGGAGAATATTTCTGACCTTTCGTCCTCTTATTTTCTAAGAGGAAAAGAATGTCCTGGGTAGATTATAACCCCAGATGGAAACTTATTTACAACCTCCTGCCATTCATGGTAAATCTATGATCTTCATCCATGGTAAAATCATAATATAGCCGTCATTTACTTTATTTTGGATAGAAATGGGCACAATTCTCCTTAATTATTGCTTATAAATATGGATATGGGTCTACATAGAAAGATATAGATCTGTCAAACAATATCACATATGGAAAGGAATTTGCATATGCCATTCATATTCCTATAGATGAGATAGGTAAATATCTTACAGGTGAGATCTCAGTGACCTTGATTGTCATACCTTGCTTAAAAATATGGGTCATAATTTATTATTTTATCTATTCTTATCAAAAGAAGAAAAATAATACATGGGAATTCTAGGAATTCCATGTCTATTTGTTTATTTTCCAGTGATTTGAATATGAATGTACTTCCCTACCACAAACTTCTAGGTTTGCTCTGAGTTTGTAAATGTGAATTAAAAGGAGACAGAAATCTTCTCCAGAGGCACGATAAATGCAGGATAAAGGAAAGAAGGTCAAATAGAGTTGCATGGAAGGAACAGATGGTTTTGGTTTTAGCAGTTAAGACCAAAACCCTGAACCACAAGCTCTTTTAATATCCACTCACCCCACCCCCCAAGTCTTTATCAAAAATACTGTTTTGTATTAAATCAAAGAACACTCATCATAAACCTTCTTCAGATATATTTTTTTCTAAGTTATTGCATAGATTCAAAACTGGAAAACACAAACTGTACTGTATCGAGTAGCTTTAAGGTTTTTTTTAATCCAAATGTGAAGTGACTTGAATATATTTATTATATTTTTAGCTATGCTTTTTGTGTTTTTAGTAACTTAGTAATTGCTGTTGAATGCCAATATACACCTTTAACTTTTTTAATTGTATTATATAAAATTTTATTATTCAGATTTTATTATATATCTCCTATTTCATAATGCATATGATTACGAGATAGGCAATGTATATAATATATAAATTAAAGAGTTCAAAAAGTGAAAGAAACATATCTGTAAATTGAAAATAGATGACTTAAAGAAAATAGAATAAAAATCTGAAATCTAACATGCTCTTGTGATGTTGTGCATAAGGCCACTGGATATAGTCCACGCAAATCCCAAAGATCTAGGTTTAATATCTAGGCTGGGGGAAAACCAAGATGAACAACTCAATAGTTTCTTCCTTTTCTAACTTCCTGCCTCAGCGCCTGTTCGCCTTCATTACTGTCTATACATTTTCTTTTAAAAAAAATCTAAAATTTGCATAAAGCCACACAAAAGCTTGAGGAGACAAACTAAAAATATTGTTGTCACACTCCTGGATTCCAAAACTACTATAGTTATTGTAATCAAAAACATTATTGTGCTAAAACGAGAAGAGACATAGATCAATGGTATAGAATTGAAACTCCAGAAATAATTAGTGCCTCTAGGGATGCCCAGGTGACTCAGTTTATACACCTTTAACTTTTCAGGCTTGAAGTTGCATTCATTCAGTCCTGTGTGTTACACTGTGTTCTGACCTTTGTGATTCTGTCAAAAAAAATAGTGAAAGTTGACCCTTATTCCACTATACTTAGTATGTCATTTTTCCTTCACTGCTTTCAACACTTGCTTCTCAACTTTGATTTTCTAGCAGATTGACTCTGACATGTGAGACGTGATTTTCTTTGCTTTTGCCCTTTTTAGATTCATTGAGTGTCTTACATCTGAAAATTTATGTCTTTGATCAAATTGATGACGTGTTTGACCATTATTTCTTAAAATATATTTATTGCCCCCTTGCCTTGTTCTTTCACCTTCCTCTGGAATGCCAATTACACATATGCTGCATCTTTTTATATTGCTCCACAGGTCTCTGGGATTCTTTCATGGAAATTCTCCCTCAGGTTAGATAACCTGTGTTGCTCCTTATTATATTCTACTAATTTATTTCTCTGTCACTTCTATTCTGCTACTTTCCTAACTAATATATTTTTGTTCATTTGAATTATTGACATTTACTAAATCTTTTGGTCCTGATACTACATTCACTTTTGAATACTGTCCTTGCATCTCAATCTATAATACACACCACACCCTTCACCAGATTTAAAGTTTTCAGTTAAAGAATTGACATATGGTTCCTTGAGATAGTTGATAGTTTCACTTTCTCTGCTGAGTTTTCTACTTTTCATTTTCTGTGACTTTATTTTATTTTATTGGACTTCGTTGCAATAGCTGTTTGAAACTCCTTGGTCTGCTAATTATTCATTGGATTGGTCTTAGTTGATTGCTTTTTCTCTTGAGATTGGCTCATGCTTCCCCAAATCTGTGTGTGTCAAGTAATTTTTAATTGTGTACTTAACATAGTGGATGATCCGAGAATGATGTTTGTTGTTAATTTTAGCAAGCAATTGATTTTGTTGCTCTCAAACTAAAAATTCTGACTTTTGAGTGGCAGTTAAAATGTCAGTTTTTTGGGGTTTTTTATTTGCTCTCAGTTTGACTGTGTTAAGTCTGCTCCACAAATGTGTGGTTCAAGAAAGAGATGAAAATTTCAGCAGAATTTAAACACATAATTTGGGACTTCTTCTCGATTCTCTTCTTTCCTGCATTCCTCTTTTGTTTTTCCTATGTGTGTAATTGTCTTTATCTCTGTCCTTTTAAGACCGAAAGACTGGGACCACTTGTAAAAAAAAGATGGGACACTCATCCATGTCATTCCATTTATTCAAGGTTCAACTTCTGCCCATAATTTGTAGAATAGTCTTTACTCTCCAGTGCTGATGTTTAATTTTGAGTCTTCATCCAGTAAAGGTTACTTGGCCACAACAAAAATTGAATTTGAAGTTATAAAAAGTAGATACGGAATCCTTTTGTTCTTCCTTCTTTCTCCTTCTCTTTTCTTGTTTCTATTATATTAATTTTTCATTTCTTCTTTATGAAATGTGTCGTTTCTCTGCACAAACATATGTGGTCAATTTACTAAGAAGATTGAGGTGTTTAGAGAGACTTTAATCAAAGAAAGTACAATTTCATGATAGAGTAGAGTAGGAGATAATTCCAACTATGCTGATGCCAGAATTGATGATAGATAGTGATGGCTGTGGGAAAATGAGAACCAACCAGAATTTGGCTAGAATTCAACCTCAGGTTTGAATTACCTCACGGTCCATGCTCTTGACCACACATGCCATATAAAATAGGGATGATCATTTGTATACTTACGTGGAAGAACATTGAAACTAAAAATGGCAAAACCCCATTCAACATGAAGGACAGAGTATTTTCAAAGGACGTGAGGCAAAAAAAAAGTTATTTTAGAGACTGGTGCTATTTGTTGTGGTCTAATAACAAAGGTTAATTTACAATAGGTTTGTGACTTCTAAAATGGAAATAGAAGGCCCACTAAATAGGATTTGACAGGGATTTTGAATATTGTAGAGAAAGAGCAATGAGATTTATTACATACACTTAAAAAAGCTTTTTTTCCTCTGGAATATCATGTGCTAAGGGGATTGTCTCTTACCATGTTTGCTATTTTTGTGGAAAATAAGGAAAAGTATTTTAGCCATCTACAAGAGCCTCAGGAATGCTGAATCCCAAAGATCAGCGCCAGCACCTTCTTTAGGAAGACTTACCAGTTTATCAACAGAAAGACTTTCTGGCCACCTGTTTACATACATACTCTGCTGTTGAGTCATTGACACATTAAAGACTACGTTGATGTCGGCTGACAGAAACAACCTGCTGATCAACCTGAACAAGTGTTTGCATTAAATAATAATTTATCCAAGGCATAAGCAAAGGTAAGTGCATTTGCTGTGGGGTGGCAGAGAGAGACACTGACAGCTTCTTGTTTAGACAGAGAGAGTTGACAAGGAAGAGCTCATTAGAGTCTCTGGAGAGTGGCTGACAGCGGAAGAGCTGGCAGCTGTGTCAGAAGACCTTTGAAAATAATTCTTGTTTTGGAATCAGAATTTTTTGAATCACCAGCAGGATGCCAGAAGTACATTGTTTGTTTCCTGGCCTATTTCCTCAACCTTCAGTGCTATCAGAATTTGCCCAAAGCCTTAGCTTCCTTAGACACTTTTTTGCTTTGGCATGCATGCCCCCAGACAAACTGAAATTCATTTTCTCAGAAATCCCTTTGTTTGTCTCTGTTTCTATTCTGGCTAATTCATATCAGGTCTTGCTGGGAAATATTCCTTACTGGGAGTGTGTGTGTGTGTCTGTGTGTGTGTGTCTGTGTGTGTGTAAAAGAAATGCATGCACAGAAAGAGAGAAAGACCTTGATTATGTCTCTACTATGAACAAAATGATGATGGTAGGAACAAAGTTCTGGATCTACAAAAGGATAACTTCTTCAAATGTTCGCAAAACCAAAAAATCTCTGCAAACAGATACAAAATTGCCATATTTTACCATTTATAATGTGATCCTGTATATAATGTGCACCCACATTTTTGGACCAAAGTTTCAGGAAAAAAAAATCATTTTAATTTTTTAACTCAAATGTATAGTTGTTTATATTTAGGCACTTGTTTTTTGTGTTACGAAAGAATTTTAGCATTTATTTCTTGACACATTATGGTGCAAGAAATTTTATGTAACAAATAATTACAAAACACAAGAACAGATATAAGGTACAAGAAACTTCATATACTGGTAACGAAGTTCATGGTTTATGCATCATAGGAGGCCAGGAACACATCCTCACTGTCAATATCAGAAGTATCTTCTTTCATTTCTATATTACTGGTGTCTTCTGAAGAGTCACTTACCTCATCCTGGTAAATTTCATCATCCTCAGTTACATCTGTTGCACTGCTGATGCTGCATTTTTTTAAATGATTTCACAATCACTTCCCTCTTGATTCCATGTCATGATCTTAAGATCCAGTCACAAACTGGGCGATGGTCTTGATTCTCCCTGTAGATGTTAAATCACTACCAGCTCACTGCATCCACTCTTTCTTCATTAGGCCTTAAAGGACTTGCTTACTGATACATCAAGAGGCTTCATTTGGCTAATTTTCCCACCAGACATTACAGAGAGTTTGGTTTTCAAGTCCGCTGTGACTACTTTTGCACTTTGTGTAACATGGACTTTGAAGTGATCAAAACAAGCAAAGCTGGTTTTTTAAGTCATCCTCCAGACCTTCATGACCAGACTTTGTTAAACCAGATTTTCATGCCTTCTTCATTCATCCATCCAGGGAATTATTTTCCATATGGATAATACTGTTGTCATTGATTTCTAGACTTACACTTTTAATTCATATGCATAAATAAAAGAACTAAAAACATTTATATAGATATGGAATTTGTACTACCCATATATAATGTACATCCTTAGTTTTCCTTTACAAATTTTGGGGGAAAAAAGGATACATTAGACAAAGATACAAAGATACAAAATACAGTACATACTTTCATGATCTGCCTGTCAGATTTCTTGTCTCAGGCCTAGCAGTTTCTAATTTTCTAGCCTAGAATCATGATCTAATTCAAGACACATGTGTCAGTTCTCTGAATTTCTAGACTCTATGTCTGTTCAACTTTGGTATGTTACCCCCCATGCACCTCCCTCCCTGCCCCCAACATGTGCACGCATGATATTTCCTTCAGAGCAGTGTCAACCAGGCTTCCAACCTCATTTACAGCTTGTACTTCCTGATAGCTATACTAGCACTCAGCTGAGGTAGAGAAAAGCAAGTTCATAGACATAGGTTTACATCTATGTATAAAATAATAAAAGCAACATACTAGTAGCAACTACACCTAAAAGATATGAAAATGATTATTCCCATTTTATAGGACAGAACTAAGAAATTTTCATCAGTTGCTCAAGGGTATACTTGTTTAGACCAGTTTAGACAAAATCTAAATTCTTACTCAGATCTGACTCCTAAATCATTGTTTTATCTTAACCACTAGACTGCACCACTAACCCTAAAGCAAGCCTTGCTATCTTTCATCATTTTAGTTTTCCCGAAGTTAGAGGGTGTAAGGGATCTTGCCTCCAAGGTTGAGAGTAGTTCAAGAATTGTTCCTGGTCAAATCTACCAATACCAGATGAATTCGTTTATTAAAATTATAAAACCTCTATTTCATCTTTGATGTGTGGTGATGGACCATGAATTTTCTCACTATGTATGGCATTGGTTGAGCTAATGGTCAACCTGACAGGGATATGATCATTATTTTCACTTTTTGGATGAAGAAACGAAGACTTTGTAGTCATGTGCAGCCAGCATCAACCTCGAGGTCTGCTTGCTAAAAAAAACTCTTTGAGAATGAGATCCTAATTTTCGTGTTGTCCAGTTTAAGTCCACATTCAATATATTTGCTGACTTTATTGCCCTATATGGCTACTTTCAATATAATCTCTTTCCTGTACCTTTCCTGCTCCACCGCATTCTAACCTGTTTCAAAATGTTCTGTTTCCCACTGTGTCCATCACAATCACTACTAGAAAAAAAATAGCATACTCAAAAGTCAGAGACAGTTATAGAATAGCTATTTTATTAAGGATGTGAGTTGAGTGTGTTAAAAACAGCATGCTAGATAGAGAAGCACTCAGGGACAAGCAAAAAGAGGTATCCTTAATCCTTAATCACCTTTTAAACCTAAAGAATCACAGGAGAAGATTGGTGTTCATGGAACCAATGACAAATGGAGCCTTGGAAGAGGAGCTGTCTGAAGGAGCTATGAAGAAATGAATCTCTATGCTGGTAGATAGCAGATAAAATCTGTTTTTTCTCTCTCTCTCTCTCTCTCTCTCTCTCTCTCTCTCTCTCTCTCTCTCTCTCTCTCTCTCTCTCTCTCTCTCTCTCTCTCTCTCTCCCTCTCTCTCCCTCTCTCTCCCTCTCCCTCTCCCCTCTCTCCCCATTCTCCAGCTGCTGAAACTTTCATTAGTGAAATCCAGTCATGAGCTAAAACACATGGAAACTTGGATTATTCATGGACTAGGGTAGAGAAAAACAGAATGAATTTAGAGGGGCAAATAGAGAACTACACATACCCCTCCCATCAAAACAACCCTTCCAGTAAACAGCTTGGACATTTTCTGATAAAGCTAAGCTATCTTTTCTTTGACCTAGCAATTCCATTCCTTGGTACACTACTAAGAGAAATGAGTTCAAATGTCCCCCAAGCTACATGTCCAAGAATATCTAAGAATAGCAGCTGCATTTAAAACTGTCAAAAACTAGAAATAACTCAAATATCTATCAATAATAGACTGGATAAATTGTGGTTGATTTATAGATTAGAAGAGTACACAGCAAGGAACAAGCTACTGATGAATGCAACATGAATGAATCTCACCAATGTTGTGAAGTGAAAAAACTCAGGGAAAAAGGAGTGCAGACTGAATGATTCCATCTCTAAAAATTTCTAAAATAAGCAAAACCCAGCTGTGGTGACAGACGTCAGAACTCTGTTTACCTTTCAGTGTGTGTAGGAGAGACAGAGCTGAGTATTGACTAGAAACGAACAGGAAGGAACCTGTTATTTGGGTATACACACAAGTAAGAATATATTGAGCTGAATAATGAACACTGCTTCCCTTCATGCAAGATATATCTCAATTCAACAACAGCTACCATTAAGACTATTAGTATTCTCCCATGTAGCAAAGTCATTCAAAATCAGGTTATCTGGCAGATGTTAACAGCCAAATACACTCTTTCTGATTTGTAAGTTGGAGATTCCTCACTGATAACAAAAAAGTACAGGTTACAAAAAGCAAAACAAAGCTTTCAACTCAAAAAAAAAAAAAAAAAAAAGAACAGTGAATCTAGCTCTCAGAGATAATAGAAGATAGTGGGTAGAGTTAATATTTTGAGGAGGGTAGATTTTGGGGCCAAATCATGCCTGCAGGGTAATGCCTGCCTAAGTCTGGCTCACAGCACTGTCCAAAAATGTTACTCTGTTTCATGGGGTTAAAGCTTCACAGAACTCTGACAGATAATCCATTTTTATGAAAAGTGGCCAGAAATAGTGCATGACTGATTTTCAAACATAATTTATTTTTTGCCTGGTAAATTGAGTAGAACATAGAATTGAGTGAAATTATACAAACCCTCCTGGCTTGCTGTTTTCTCATTTACCACTAGGTAGGTTTTGAATGCAACAGTTATTAATATTTCTAAACAGAACCTCCAATTACATGGCGTTTTAATATCCTGACACAGATAAGAATTTAACAGATACCTTTGCTAGGCTGCTATCTCAGTGGGTTTAATCTTATGGTAAATAAAACTACACCCTGGGAATAAGTTGTCTCCTATAAGAGTGGAATTAATGTTTCTAAGGGCTATGGCTCCATTTTGTAAATTACTTCTATATGGCATGCTACTGGGCAACTCCAGAGCAGTATATAGAATTGAAACACAAGAGAAGAGACAGAGTTGATGCAATATGTAAGCAAAAATGTTAAGAATGCTCTCAAGGCCAGAAAGGGAATTGTGGCTATTATTTATGTCTCACTTGCATAATCCATGAACTGGGAGCTCATAAGCTCACAATAGACAATATTTCCCTCATCTATTCCCATTCTGTCTGTGAGTTTACCCCAATTACTCTGCTTTGTAATGACAGTTCTGTGAAGAAAATACAGTTCTCTTTTGTCAGGTCTAGTGTTGGTTGCTATCAATAAAAGGAACAGCGGGTGGGCAAGGGTGGGTAAGGGCTGACAGAACTGGATGGCAGGAGAAGAGAAGGGACTGGCTCTTTTATGCTTGTTTATTTTTCCTATCAGGTCACACTACCATGGCCTTTTACCCTGGTAGTATAAGAGTAGCACAATTTACAGTTTATTGGGCACACCCACTATTAGCCTCACTGTGCTCCTTCACAGGTACCAAATAGACAGTGCCCACTCCTGATGTGTCAGAATCACAACCCAGGACCTCTTGATATGCTGATGTAACCACCTCAGTTTGGCAGTATCCCCACTCAGAGATTACAGTCCCATTCTGTGAGTCCTTCCTCAAAGACCCAGAGCTACCAACGGTAACTAGATTAGTGACTCTTTCATTGAAAAACTGAGTCCTAGTTTTGTAGATCTTTCCCTGAAGTTTCGAGATTCTCATAATCTCAGACTCTTCTTATTCCTCTGCCTTTTTGTAATAATCTGTTGTCTTTTCCTTCTTTTCTGTCTTCGCATACTTGATTAACAAAGTCCCTGCATTAAATTATGTCTGTTGAAATACCTAGTGTGATTTGTTTCTCTGAATGAATTCCTACCAATATTCATGCTCAGCTTATTTATTTTTACCCTTTTTCCTTTTAAAAACATTTAAAGATCATGCTAGATTCTCTGTTGCCTATCCTTCCTTGTCATTCTTGGATAGCAGAGAAGAATCTTGGAGCTATATCTCCCAGAACAACCTTCTCCATATGTTTTATGCTTGAGTTTGGATTGGAGTCTTCATCTCTAAGAAAAAGAGAGGCATTACTAGAAGCATAGAATTATACCTGATATAAAAGTCACAGTAGCGTGAGGGATAACTTTCCTATTACAGGCAGTTGAGATCATCAACAAGACCTTCCAAGAGTTTTTTAAGACTTTTAGGGACTTCTGGGAAGAAGAAAGGAATTGTTTATGCTTGTCTTTGAATTTTTATTTTATAAAAATTGCCTACCCAATTCTCAGGTCACTTTAGCCACTTCTCTAGAGTCACCTTTTAATTCCCACTAAAATATAATCACACTAAGGTAAACTGATTGACATCCGTTTTACTGTTTCTCTACTACCTAATTTGTTATCAGTGAAGGAATTTCAAAATAGTTATTGATAAGTCTGCAGAATATCTAGACTGTGTTAAATATTTGGAATTCATATAAAGAAAATTATGAATGTATTCATCAAGATTACATAAACAAAAAATGCACAAATAGCTTCCCATATATTATTTTCCAAATTCTTAAACAGTATCTGAAACCAAAACTGATCATCAAACTATCCACGGGACATTTTAATACAAAGGTGCCTGACTCTTATTCCTAGAGACTGCCTGAGTAGGGTTCAGGTTATCTCTATATATTTAAAATGCAGATAAATTTGAATCATCAATTGTGTTTGAGAACCACTGCTTTTGCATAATCTTGCGATAATGTGTTTTAAAATTAATCCCAAATTTTTTACCCTTACCTATTTTTCTCCTTCATTTGTCTCAGTATCAAAGAACATTTTATTAAGTCACTTGCAAATGAAGGCCTTCGGAGGTAGGAGTTTAAAAAACATTCTCCTGCCTGACATCATCTCCCCAAACAAGGACCCTTTATTTTGTGTATGATGACCCTGACTATTTCAGTAGAATGATAATGATAGGCTTGTGACATCAGTGTGTTAGACTGCATAGTTCTATTTTATAAATGCAAAGTAAGTAAGGCCTGCCAAATGGCAATGTCACAATCTTCTGTTTGCTGCCAATCTATTAACCGTAAAGACTCAAATATGTTATTTACGAAGCAGATGGCTCTCCC
The DNA here is from genome assembly GCA_004363575.1 of Solenodon paradoxus. Lineage (NCBI taxonomy): Eukaryota > Metazoa > Chordata > Mammalia > Eulipotyphla > Solenodontidae > Solenodon > Solenodon paradoxus. The sequence goes on from RJWH01003940.1 coordinate 85,045, forward strand.
TGTTCTCCAGATGATTACATAAGAAGGTGAGGTGCAGTGGATTGGGTATGTTTGATTTCCAGGATGATTAGCCTAATACATGTGACAAGGTCCCAGGTGTAGGGGAAAGAACAGACCTTGGGAGCCAGACTTGCCTGGATTTAAATCCTGACTCTGCCTCTTTCTGACCCTGAGAACCTCAGCAGTTCAGCTCATTTGGCCTCCATTTCTTCTTCTGCAAAAATAAAGATAGTATTTCCTGTCTGTGTTTATGAGAAAATTGAGCAATATGTCTGTAAAACAATGGGCAAATAGCAGATGCATGTTGAAAAAAGTGCCTTTTAAACATTTCTATATGAAAAATCAGAATTTATCCTGTGTTCTCCTAAAAGACAAATTGTTCTGAACTGAGACACCAGTATGATCTCATGGATGCACAGCCAAGAACCCTGGTGTGGGATCTCGTCACAGTGGCTGTTACCGCCTGAAGGGCACACAGACCGAAACCCAGTCTGTCTGTAGAGGATGCTTATCTGAGTTTGTTTTCTTGAGACACTGGACTCTTAACTGGTAGTCTACCTTAGCACAGCCTTAAAATTATTTTTAATTATATATACTTTGTGTGTGTGTATGTGTGTGTGCACGTGTGTGTGTGTTGTGCTATTGAAGAGGGAGACTTAGAACTTTAAAAAAACCCAAACAAAATTGAATAAAAATTACTGAACCGAAGATTGATCAAGAACTACATAAGAATATTTAAACAACTCTCTTAAATATACTTACATAACACAAATGACAAATAACAGTGGGGAATTCAGAGTCATTTCCAATTTTGCTTAGTGTCAGGAAAGCTGTGACAATACTCAGGGGAATGGTTTAATTAAAAGATACCATATTTGTAGGATGGTATTTTACCAGCACTTTGCACCTCCATTCTTCCCCATGCTCATCTATGACTGTCACAGTCAATGTCTGACAGGTAACACTGTCAGTGCCCTGCCTTGGCTATGTCCAGAACTCTTGTTGTTTTCTGACTTTGGACTTCTCTGTCACCTAACATCAGATGACTTCGTACACCTGATTGGTACCAATGCATGCTTAAGTCTGGAATATTGGGACCTTATGCAGTAAGTTTAGGGTCAATGCAGAATTGTAAACAATGAGTTTCTCTTCTGTTTCTCAGGCTGATAATTCAGAGGTGCAGTCTATGTGGAATATTGGGACCTTATGCAGTAAGTTTAGGGTCAATGCAGAATTGTAAACAATGAGTTTCTCTTCTGTTTCTCAGGCTGATAATTCAGAGGTGCAGTCTATGTGAACCCTCACTGGTCCTCTGCTATAACCACGTGGAAGATGCATCCATATTTTGTGGATCCCTCCTTTCCCATTTCATCTTCCCAGCCTTCCACTCACAGACCCCTGAAATGACATCCTCAATTAAACTACCTTTGAACTACCCTAAATGATGTGTCTCAGACTCTGCTTTCTCCAGCTAAGACAGTATTACTAAGTCCAAACAGTAGGTTAAGCAAAATGACTGAGTGCCTCAGTTTACAAACTACAGCAACAATGACTGGCTTTGATAGAACATGTGTTGTGTCTAGGATGAGTATACTGTATTTCCCCTGAAGCTTTCTGTTTCTTTCAAGTGATGGAGTAGCTGATATGCCCTCAGTTTAGTGGTCAGGGCTAAGGATTCACCTCTATAGCAATCTAAAACAAGTCACCTTTAGGCTGCATGTGGAATCATTGCACTTTCGATAGCCAACCCACCTGTATTCTACTAGAATTCTCTGGAAAACTTCTCTGGTTCTCACTAGTTTACATAGCTTAAACATTTCCCCTGCAAACTAACAATTTCCAAATCCATGTTACTATTTCTCTTTCGCCACAACCAGCAAAGCAGGACTATCTTTCTTCCCATAAATTTTACTCAGTGTGACTTTCATGCCCACTGGACAATCTCCTTTGGCTTCTTCCACTCGCCTGTTGGAGGACTTTCCAAGATCTGCGATCCTCCTGACTGCTCTGAGCTAGGGCACACTGTCTGCTGGGTTCTCATGTTTACTTGTTACTCTAGGTGCTGTGCTTTTCCCTGGTGTATCCCTGAGGGGTGGGCGAGGAGAGTCAATCTGCAAAAAAGGAGTGTCACCCATATTTTCAGCATATTTAGATCTGGCTTTGAAGAGATGACTACAGATGGGGCCTCTTTCACTCTAAGCTCTATTACTACCCAAATTATCTTCTGTTCTCTAGTGAGGCGGGTTTTGCTTCCTCCTTCTCTGCACCCATATGTTTTGGCTGTAGTTGTGTTTTCACCACAAGTACTTGCCCCCTCCTTCCGGAAATCTGAAGCATTTTCCCCAGCTGTTTTGTTCATCTTACTCCCTGTCCCACTGTGACCACCCTTATTCAATATGCCTTTGAGTGACCCCAGCACATCGAAGCAGGGAAAGTGAGTTCTGGGTTCTGTTTTGAGCTCTGCCTTCTACTACCTGAGACTTTAAAAGGTGATTCTACTCCTGACCCTGTGTGCCCTCCCACTGTAAAATAAAGAGAGCAATGTCTCTCATAGGACTACATAATTTTAGCAAAGAATAAATAATATACAGGGTCAATCCTCAGAAATGGACAATTTCTCTGCGTGAGTAGCTATATTTTACTTAAATAGATAGTTAAGCCTCACTCTAGTTATCAGTTGCAGCTAGATCTACTTTTCTGCAGGCAGTTCTATTACTTTTTTCTCGGTTTCAAGTTCATTGTGATAAAGATGACCCCTGCATCCATCTTCAATGAATTACTTAACAGTTTTCTTCTATGTTGTTGTATGAATTGTTGCTTGCCGAGTAACAATGAAATTCATGTGATTTCTGAAGAAACCAGGAGCATTAGCTGAGTCTTTCTGGCCCAGGGTCCATCACAGGTTGCTTTCAAATCAATTGACTCAGGCTACAGAGCATCTCAAGGCTCCACAGGGCTGGAGAACACAAAACACAGCACAGCAGCACCTGTCTCAGTAATTAAGCAAACTGGGGGACCCCAAATTGTGGTTATCTGAACTCTTATACATTTACTCATGGTGGGCTTGCAACCTGCCTCTTACCTTCTAGACAAAATATCCCCTAGGTTTGATTCAAGTTGTTCTTCAATTTGGTGGTCTTGTAGTTTGAAATTTACAAAGACTACTAGCATCTGTGCCTGGGGACACTCTACCCTGTCCAAACATGGACAGGACATGCAAGCAAGCCAGGATTTTGCACACGGAGTCACTCTGCATACATTCAGAGCGCTGAAAATGTACTTAGTGGGTCTAGAGCTCTGACTGGAGATCAGCTGGGCTTGCCACATATTCAAAGTCCACCATAACAGTTTGTCAGTTTTACAGAACCTTCAGTGACACTGATGCTGGGCTGCCTTCTGTGTGCTCTTCCAAATACACGTCACTGATCTGTGCTCTAGAAGACTGGTTTTCAGGGACCTCATCAGCAGGCTCCCTGAATTCAAGCTTCTCAGTGAGGATCAGTCGGAAACACTGGGAGAAGAATGGACAAAAGAGCCAGTAAAAGGTAAATGGGGTGTTGATCCCCCAACTTCTTCCCAACTAGATCACACCATTAGCTATGCCTTGAAACCAAAGGTCACAGCCCCTGTCCGAAGGTCCTGTCTGCTTAGCTGTCCAGAGGTGCCTGCAGCTACACACTTGCCCTGCTCTTTCAGGGTTAGAAGAGGCAACTCTTCTCCCAGACATAATAAATCCAGCATGCTTCAGGGTCACTTTTCCCCACCCGAACCCTGCCCAGAGCATTGCAAGTAATCCTTTATTCACCTCTCCTCCATAGTCAGTTTGCTTGAGTCACCTGTTTGCTGCCAGGACCTTACAAGTGATAGGAACTGTAAAGCTGCCGGGGTGTCACACACATCAGCTTCGCAGACCTCCTGCAGGTACATTCACTGTATGGTAGAGTCAGGAGTAATTAACAATAATTGACTATTAAATTACTTTGTTGTTATTTGAATGAAACTTAGTGACTGCCAGCCGTTTTCATTTCCAGAAAAATCTATGCGAACAATCCTTCATTGCCAGAAGCTGTAAGAGCTGAATGTTAATTGAGGCTCATCAATATTAAACCTAGAAAAACGCTTCATAATTTAAAATGATAGGTAACTTGTATTACGTGTTATCTGACAAACATTGCATCGAGTGAATTGCATTTTTAAACGATCTTAGTCCTCACCCTTATTCTGGGAGGCACATGACGTTTGTCATTTCGTAGGTGTGAAACTGAGGTTGAGGGTGAAGTACCTTGCCCGGTGCTGCATAGACAACCACTGATAACGTGTGTTCAGACGCAGGCCAGCAGGAGCCACACTGTTCAATTTCCTCTTCAGTTAACGAGGAAACAACTAAGAAAATAAATGACAAAGGTACGTCTTTGTCTAAGTGGAAAATATTTGCTAATTTATGTATGGTGTAAACAGACTGTTTAGAATTATAAATTATACTACTGGTTGCCAGACTTCTATTTATTCCAAGCTTGATTTTAAAAGAAGTCAGAGCTATTATGAATTTCAAGTGTGGCCCACAAACACAAATAATTATGAATTCACCAAACATACACACACATACACAACACACACACACATACATGCACACACAGAGAGGCCTTTAACACAACACACACACACACACGCGCACACACACATGCACACACACACTGAGGCCTTTAACTCTACCAACTTTAGGGCTTAGCAGTTCCTCAACTGAGACGCAGTTAGTCTTCAGTCTTCTTATAAATCTCCTTTTAAACAGTAATGGTTGTGTTTACACAACCTGGAAATATTGGGTTTGTCCCTGAATGAGTCGTTATTTTGGAATAGTGTACACAGAGCCAGTGTTAAGGAAGAGGATTTCTTTGTCTGGTAAAGCTCTGAGCATTTAAACAGCTGCTTGGTTTCACTCCAGAGGTGTTTGCATTTCTTTGACAGATGGAGTAATTTCCAAACAGTTTTCAGTCTATATATATTATACAAGTGGTGAGAATTATCTCTTAAGGAGGAAAAAAACAAAAAAATGCAATTTAACCATGGTGTCTTTTTTTTTTTTTTTTTTTTTTTTTAGCATCTGTTATTAAATAACTACCACAAAACCACATGTTGGGATGTGAAATTTTCTATGCAGTGTCCATATTGAAAGCTGTTTATTTTCATGTCATTTGGTCATTTTTGTTTGTGTGTTCCTGATTTTTTTTTTCTTAAAGAGGAAGCAATATATGTGTCTGAAATTTTTTTGGCCGTTAAGTATGCCCATGTTACTCTTTACTTGAACTTTCTTTGGAGGTGTCAAATTTTATATTTAAGTGTCATGTTTTTTACTTCAGATCTCAGCAATATTTCTAGGGATTTTTAAATAAAATTGTGGATAGGTCTTTAGACTTGAAGAAAGAATTTTCACTGAAGGCTATTACCATCATAAAGTGTCTTCCAAGGAAGAGTCATTTAACAACTGCATAGGGAGAGTATGTCAGCAGTTGAAATCCCTCAGCCTCTGTCATTGGATGTCTCCATGCTGGGACAACGCATTGGTAAACAGAGAACTGAGGTGGTAGGGAAGAGGCTGTGTTTGAGCCCACTGTCCTGGGTTTCTACTTACCAACCTGCCAGTGACACTGACTAATGCAAATCCCCTTGTATAAGAGCATGTCTCATGATACCAATCATCATTCAGTGCTATCAGTTGTCGCCTTCAGTCCCCTTTTATTTTAGAAGGAACAAAGACTCATTATGACTTGACAATACATATTCTAGGCATCAGTTCAGCTTTGTGTCCATAGAGCCTTAACCAACACTATGTTCAAGGGTTAGCACTATGTGAGTTCCCCAAATAGGGATTCCCACATCTCATTGCGTTACATCAATGAGTCCACGTTCTAATAGACATTTTGGTGTGATGGGAATTTACTATGGGATTCTCTACAGTTATAACACATCATCCACAGATCTGCAAGAATGATAGAAATGCTGAGTGATACAGGGGATTGGAGGAGTTCCCAGGTATTTAAAAAAAAAAAAAGAAAGAAAGAAAAAACGCTCAAGAAGTCTACACCTTGCTACCACAGGGCAAGGGCAAACTTATGAAAGTCAGTAGAAAATTCTGGTACATTCCCAAGGGTTTTGCTAGTGCAATTCAGGCAAATACAGCACTATATTTACAAAGTTTGTAATGAAATGTGGTTTACAATAAAAGAAGGGGTAGTAGAGCCCTGAGAATGATCTATGGACCCACCACATCTCCCTCTGTGACATGCTGTTGGTAACTTTCTGGGAGGGAGAGAAGCAGTGGGAAGAACCAGGACCAGAACTGCCCTAATAGGCAGTTTGACCTTTGTATTAATGAGTATAAATCTGGAGTATATTTAACAAGTTTTAATTACCTATTGCTACTTAAACCAAAAAAAAAAACCATATTACTTTTCAGTGTCAAGATTAAAAGGTTTTTAACGTCAGCAGAAATAGGGACACTGAAGTGAAGTCAAGCTTAGTAATGGAAAAGGTAACATATTTCTACATAGCTGAGCAGTGACTACTTCAAAAATTACACGTGCAATCTTCTTCCATGTAGGTGCCCTAAGAAGCAGCTTTCAGAACTTACTGGTATCTGACTGAAAATGAGCCATCATGGTCCAGTCTCATCCCTGAAGCAGGGGAAATTAATTAAGGAGGAGGAGACAAGTTCAATACATTTTTTAAAATACTTATCAGTTTTCTTTTATCACCACCCAAATTCCATTTAATATGCACTTATAGGTACAGACACCTTTCCAAAAACACTCCTGAAATTCTTCAAAACTCATTTTTATACATTCTGATGAAAACACAGAATTATTTGACTACTGTGGAGTTCCTCAAAAATTTAAACATAGAACCATGATATGACCCAGCAATTCCACTCCTACAAATATATACCCCAAAGAACAAAAACAGATATTCCAACAAAAGCTTGTACACAGATATCATAGCGGCTCTATTCACAATAGTCTAATGCTTGAAACGACCCAAATGTCCATCAACAGAAGAATGAATAAATAGCATGTGGTCTATCCATAGAATGGAATACTTTGCAGCCATAAAAATGAATGAAGTGTTACAACATTAAAACACAAATGAAACTAGGAAACATGCTAAGTGAAATAAGCCACACACAAAAGAGTACAATTATATGATTCCATTTAGTTGAAATATGCAGAATTAACACATCTATAGTAATAAAGCACATTTGTAGGGAAGGAAGAAATGGAGAGTGACTTGTAGTGGGTATGACATTTCCTTTAGGCAGATGAGAATATTCTGGAATCAGATGGTAGTGATGGTTATGCAATGCCCAGGATGTATTTAATACCATTGAACTGTACCCTTTAGAAGGATTAAACTGATAAATTGTACGTGATGTAGGTTTGATCACAATAAAAAAATTCTCTAAAACTCAATTACTAAGTATTTTTCTTGTTCTCAAAATTTTTTAGGTCTCAAGGAAAGTTTCCAGCATCACCAACTGAAATGGGTCACCAGGTCTTCCTTGTGGGAGTCAACTCCACTGATTGCACTGAGTACAGTTGGTCAGCTGTTTCATATGGAAAGCACCTGGCACCAAATCCTAGGCTCTTTAAAGAACTGCTAGCTAAGCCTCTTCCCCAGGGTAAATTCAAGGAGAAGCTCTATGCGTCTGAGCTTGCCAGGTTCATGTGGGCCACACCCAGCAGTTAATAAGTTGTTCCAAACTCCACAAGGCCCATCTTAATAACTAGTTCTGCTCCCAACCTTTAGGTTCCCATAATCATGTGGCTACTCCAATGAGAACAGTGAAAACCACTAACAATTTGGAGACCAGACAGAGTCCAGAAAAGGAGGAAAAGTAATGAAAATATAAATTTAGCTCGAAGTGTTCCATGAACGCCAGGCAAAAACCTAGAATTAGGGCTTGTTCCAAATTGACAACATAGTGGCTTCTCTGAAAGCAAAGTCATTTGGGTGGGGCAGTTGCTCAAGAGAAATCTGCATGAGTGTGAGGGATTTGATCAAAGAAGGCAAAACTTTTGAAAACCAAAACAAAAGACTGGTTGGTCATCTGGTGACATACTAGTTACAACAGTCTGCCATAACATAAGCCTTAAAAAAACAACAAGTAAGTAGCAAGGGAAACTAGACCTTTCTCTACCCCAAACTGATAATTTAGAGAACTGACTTTTCAGCTGGAATTGGGTCAGTGGTCAGAAAGGAAAAACAATGTAAGGATGAAGAGGTAGGCAGGAGCCAGATAATGTAAAACCTTGAAGTCTGAATTTCTTCTAAGCCCAATTAAAAGATGTTGAAGAGTGTTAAACAGGAAAATTGATGGCATATAAGTTGTATTAATAAAAGACTATTCTCTCTGGTTGTGGTGTGGAGGGTGGAAGGATTGCAGAAACTGAGAATGTAGGCAAGAAGAGTTTCTAGCACAAAAGCTTGAGGATGATGGTTTGACCAAGTGAATGCCAATGAAGACAAGTGAATGGATTCAGGTTGTATTTAGTAGAATCTAGAAGATGCAATAATGAATAGAGTGAATGAAGGGGAGCAGAAAGGGATGAGTAAAGAATGATTTGTAGATCTAGAGGAAGACTGCAGTACCTGGACTTTTTGTTGACTAGAAAAAGCATTGTCCATTCTGCAGGGACTCTAGTATGCATTTGCCCCTTCAAAACTAGCCCCATGGAGTCATAAAATATACTCATTGTTTCCCAAATATTAGTCAATATGAGAAATGAAGATGTAGCTTATTATACTTCTTAAATTAATAATAAGGCACAACATTTATATATTTATTGATGTCTTGTGTCTTTTATATTTGTCCATTGTTCTTTTACCTATTTTTTTATTTTATTGAAGGAACATTGTATCATAACAAAATGTAGGTTTAAAGTGTCTGTCATCAAAAATCAACATCTCTATATAATACTTTAAGTTTACTGACAACAGCTCAATTATATTGGTCACCATAGAATTTACCCCCTTTAATCAATTTGCTCGTCACCTCTCCTTCTTCCCTTCTGTTAGCTACTAATTTGATTCTTTAGACTAAAGGTCCATTTTCGTTTGATTTGGTTCATTTGCTCCTTGTCTCCATAACCACATATGAGTGAAATTATGTGAGCTTGCCTTTCTCCTTTTTACTTATTTCACTAAGTTGATTTCCTCTAGGTCCATTGCTTTTGTGACGTGTGTGTGTGTGTGTGTGTGTATGTGTGTGTGTGATTCCATTTTATATATGTACTGTATCTTTTCACTCATCTGTTATACTCTCTTAGGTTTATTTCCAGCTCTTGAGTATTGGGAATATTGCTTCAATAAACTAAACATGAGATGCATAGGTGCATATTATCTCTTTGAGTTAGTGTCTTTGTGGTTTAAGGGTAAAAATCCAGAAATAGAGTAACTATTAACTTTTTCTTACTGGTTTGTGAGAGCTGACCACTAATCCCTTGGAAACCCTTTACCATCCTTAGTTTTCTTGATACTATAATATTACTACTCAATCTCTTATTTCCTTGAAATTCCTGTTCAGTTTCCTTTGTTGCCTCTTTCTTCCATACTCTGCCCTTGTTCTATGCTCACCTTGTCAAGTTTCTGCTCTCAGCCCTCTTCTTTCCAAGAGTCCCTAAATGATCTTTTTTATTATATAATTCAACTATGCTGTCTACAAGAATAATCCTTACAATCTCCATAGCGAACCAAGAACTCTAGATGCTCAAAATAATGGTGTCATCTGTCTACTCTGCATTTGCATCTCTATGTCTAACAACTTCATTAAAACATGTCTAAAATGAAATCTGAACCACTCATTTGCCCAGTAAAAGCCTTATTTCCTGTTTCTATCAACATTACCAAAAACTTAGCTGAATTTTTTAAACTCTAACTTCTTTCAATGGCCCATTCATTTTTTCAATACATATGAGTATCTGTTATATTTTAGACACAGTGCCAAGTCTTCACTCTTTACTGTCATTCCTTGTATTAATTCTATTACAAACATCTGCTAATTTTTATTTTGTGATAACCTCTTTAATGTATTACCCTTTTTTCATTTGTTGCTACCAGCTTAATTTCCAGTCGCTTTGGCAGTTCTTTTACATACAATCCATAGTTTCGTCATATTACTTACTCTTCAGACCTGAGCAGTGTGAATCATCCTAGAACACAGCTCTGATTATTTCACTTTCTTTGCTAAAAACCATCTTTGACGGCACATTTACAAATAAAAGTCCAATTCTTCAGCTAACATTGAAGGTTCTCAAACCACTTCACTCACTAATCCCTGTTAACTACTCAACTCTCCATGGCCATCCTTTCATATTCAGCTTTTCTCCTTTCATATCTTATTGTGTTATTTAATATATCTTCTTATGAAGGAATAAGTTATATACATTAAAAGGAAGAGTGTTCAGTTCAATGAGTTTGGCAAATGTGTACACTTCTAAAATCTGTAACCAGATCAAGAGAGATACTTTTTCTAGTATGAGAAAGTTCTCTGATCTCATTTCCTATCAACATCAACCAATAAGTTATTCTTCTTTCTATCAACATGGATTAATTTTGCCTTTTCTTGAATTTTTTACCGATAGAAACATACAAGGTATACTCATTGTGCTTGATTTCTTCAGCTACACAAAATGTCTATAAAATTTGTTCATGCTTTTTTATGTCATTGCTTTGTTTCTTTGTTATTGATGAGTAAGTAGCATCCCACCATGAAACTATACCACAATTTGTTTATTGAGATTCCTGTTAATGAATGTTTGGATTGTTCCCATTGTGAAGCTATTATGTATAAAGTTGTTGTAAATATCCAGATAGGGGTTTCTTTGTCAAGACATTTTCATTCTTTTAGATAAATAAGCAGGAATAGAATTTTGAGGTTTCATAGTATGTTTACATTTTACTTTAAAAGAACTTGTCTTCTAGTCTTCCAGAACGGTATTCTCATCCTACACTCCTGCTATCAATGTGTGAGAGTTCTGACTGGTCCACATTCTCACCAATAATGACTGTTTTCTTTTTCATTTTAACCATTCTAACTAGTTTAAAGTGATAACTGTGACTTAATGTATATTTTTCTGATAACTAATGATGTCCTCTTTCATATGCTAATTGCCCATTTGTTAATCTTACCTGTTCAACTTTTTCCTTCTGTATTCATTTTCTGTTTATTTGTTATTGATTTGCAGTGGTTCTTTTGGTATTCTGAATAAAAACCCTTTATGTATTGCCAATATTTTCTTTCAGTCTGCATCTTAATTTTTTAACATGACTTAACAATTATCAGATGTTTTTTATTTAGATAAATTATATCTGATGTTTTCTCTTTTAATGTAAGTGCTTTGGGAGTTTAAGAAGCTGATAAAATTTCTCAGCGTTTTTCATAGAAATTGACAGGTTGATTCTAAAGTGTATATAAAAAGGGAAAAATTTAGAATGAGAAAAAAGCTGCTATAAATGATAACAAAATTTGGAAGACAAAAACTACCAAATTTAAAGACTTTCTACCAAACAACAATAATTAAGGCAATGGTATGGTATTTGTGTAATGACAGACCTACAGAACAACTAAACAAAATGGAGTCCAAGAATAGACCCATATAAGTAAGGTCAGTTGATTTTGACAAGGGAGTCAAGTCAATCAAATGGATATGGGAAAGTCTATTCAACAAGTTTTCTGAAATGACTGTACAAACATACAGAAAAATTAAATATTAACTTCTACTTTATACCATATAAAACATGTTGTGTGATGGACCATATAGCTAAAGATAAAAATTGAAACTATAAAGTTAGATAAAAAATATATATATATTTCACCTGAATTTTTATCTTCCCTGTCATTTCCTTTTGGAACATAACCCATACTTAAGGGCTAAACTCAAATATAATCTTCTTCATAAAGCTTTTTATGACTATCACTATCAAAAAAAGTACTACTTTATCTAACACTCACAGCACTTTCTTTATAACATACTAAACAGTGTATTATAGTCAAGTGTATACTTGTATTCATGATACACATGATAAATATCCTTCTAAATGGTGTATCCCTTAACCAGGTCTTATTCTTTACTGAAGCCCCTGAATCACGCTGCATTCTTCATTGATGCATTCTTCATTGATGGAAAAATGCATTCTTCATTGATGGAAAAACATCAATAAATAATTGACCTCAAAATTTTAATTCCCAAATAGATAAATAACACATACAACTCAATAAGAAAAAAGAACTTGATTTAAAAATGGGCAAAAGATCTGAACAGATATGTCAACAAAGATGTCATACAGATGGTCAATAGACACATGAAGAGGTGTTCATCATCAATTATCTTTAGAGAAATACAAAGCAAAACCATAATGAGATATCACTTTACATCAGTCAGAAATGCTATTATCAAAAAGACAAGTGTTGATGAGGATATGGCGAAAAGGGAAACTTTGTACACTGTTGGTAGGAATATAAATTGGTGTAACCACTATGAAAAGCAGTATGAGGATCTTCCAAAAATGAAGAATAGAAATATCATGTGATGTAGCTAGTATGCTTTTAGATATTTATTCAAACTATATGAAAACACTGTGTTCATTACAGAATTATCCTAATCATGATATAGAAATATCCTAATTGTCCACCTACAAATGAGTGAATAAAGATGTAATATATATAAATATGCATAACAGATTTACACACAAATATAAAAATGTACAATAAAATCTTGCCTTTTTTACTACGTAGATGAACCTTGAGGGAATTATGTTAAATGAAGTATATCAGCTGGAGAAAGACAAACATCACATGAATCACTCATGCCTCAAGCACAGCAAAAGAACAAACAATACTCAAATAAAACAGACCTGCAGATTATGACAACAGAAGATGGTTACCAGAGGGGAAAGAGGATTAAAGGTGAATAAAGCCAATATAGAGGGTCGGTTATATGGTGGTATATGGAAACTAGACTTTTGGGAATGATTATAATGTAGTTCATGCAAATGTGGAAACATAAAATATATACCTGAAACTTTCAGAAAAGAAAAATATTAAAACAAACTCTTCGATGGTGGATACAAAATGGTGGTTACCAGAGGGGAAGAGGGAAGGAAATTGGGCATAGAAACAAGGGGGTCATTTTTATAGTGGTGAATGGAAACTAGTCTTTTGGTGATATCATAATGCAGCATATAGTAATGTCCAGCTGCAGTGCTGTACACCTGAAACCTATACAATGTTATAAATCAATGCTATTTCAATAACACATTTAATTATGTATTATGTACTTAAAAGTTAGTACAGGAATAAATCTTAAATTTTTTCAACATGACAACAATAAAAATGGTATGTCAGGTGAAGGTTATTAGCTAATCTTATTACGGTAAGGACATTGCAATATAAATGTTTATGAAATCATCTCATTGCACACCTTAAATTCACACAACTTTATACATCAATTATATCTCTATAAATCTGGAAAACAAAAAATCATAATTCCATGCAGAAGTATTGAGGAATAAGAGAAGGAAAGGAGGAAAGCAAAGTCAGATATGTTGCTTGCTTATGGTATAGGGAGAAGGGTGGTAGAATAGAGGTAGAAATAGATAAAATGCAAATGAACTTGCCTAAATGTGTAAATACAATTTCACATAGCTGTTAATAATTCTTCAGCAAGTAACATATCTGCAAAAAAGGGTAAAACCTTTGCATGAATAACTACAAAGTCTTTTTAAAAGAAAATGTAAACTCTACAGGTTTTTCTTTTAATTAAAACCAAGAGTTTTCACAAATAACGCTCCAGATAAATCAATTGACAATAAATGTGATATTCCCCTAAATGATTTCCTATATACTTCTATTTACATAAAACATCTGTGAGGGCAGTACAATGAAATATTTTATTATCATGGCACTGTTGAACTTTATGTTCTGACAGACCATATTTATCTCATATACGTGTATGTGTATATGTAGATGCATATGTTTCTTATGGTATAGCTCATAGATTGTATCTCACAGATGACAGATGAATAGATAAATATGACCTCCAAGTTTATTTAAAAATTATCTATGCTTCTTTGATACTTCTCCTTGCATAGTTTCAAATAAAATGCAAGCAAGAGTATATTCAGCTTCCTGGAGCATTCCATCTTGAAGGAGTGTATAGCACTGCAAAAGAACAGCTCTAATGAGCAAAATGAAACGTGGAGGAAAATAGTGATAAGAGATTGGCAGATATACTCACATATTTAATTTCAGTGAAACAATAATGAAGCCCAGTAAAATCTTAGCCTATTTGTGAGACAATTTATACCTGTCTCAAAATACCCCTACTTATTTCCTGAAATCATACCTTTATTTCCAGACTATGATTCATTCCAGTTGAGGCAGCATCTTTGAATTGTCTAACTTTTCACATAAAAATATATTTGTGTTTGTACATAAGATATTCTTAAATAGCTATGTGAAAATAGTCTAAGACAGCTGCTGCTTTATTGTCATGGTATATTTATTTTAAAATGTATACTGTCTCTGAAGTGCCTAGAAGAATAAATCTATTACTTCCCATTAAAATTGTGACCATCGCTATTGTTAATAAGATTATGTAGCCATATTAGAATAAAGGGCAAGGCCATCCTTCATATTCTTCATGTGATTTCACAGTCTTCAGTCACTTACTTGGTAACTGTGTCATTTCTCCCAAGTTGAATTCTTCATTTCAGCATATCCCAAAGTTAGCGGGAGCAAGCAGGCTGAATAACTGCAGCATTCAGGAGCCAGCCTGTGTAACCAAAAACGGACCTATTTTTCCTTTTCCAGGGAAGCCTTTGCATTTTTGAAATGTTTATCTCTTTCTTCAGTTCTCTCTTTCTCAAGAAAAATTCTGTATTCTTTTGACTAGTCCTCATCTGACAAGATTTCTAGAAGTAACACCTCCTGGCTTCTCATTTGTGTATAATGTAATTTACATTTTAAAGAAAAATATAACTTTCTCTTTTGCTTCTATTTGTATTGCACATTAATGTATATTCTTTCTATAAAAATAGTTATTTAATTTAGTTATTATTTGGAGAATCCCAATAATTATTTCTGACCCCCAAAAAGCTCATTTATTTTTGATACAAGGTTTTCATCTGTGCTTTGTTCCATGTCCAGCAAATAATAAGAAAAAAAATAGCACATTTGCATAAACAGGAAAAAATACAAAGAAGTTGGGATGGAGAACAAGAGCAATCATTTTCCAAGAGCATCATTTTACAAAAAGCACCCATGTCATGGACTGCAATGTAATACTTTTTTACATATAAATATACCATTTGTGCCATCTGAGATATTTCCACAATTTATACTTTTATTATAAGAAGGAAACACTGCTGTGTGCTACTATTTATAAAAAATTACACTTTTTTCTCTGAAACCAAAGTAATTCTGGCTTTTGAGTAGAATATCTCTGTAGTTACCCTTCTGTGCCTTTGGGTATTTATTTGCTCAAAGTAACTCTTAATGATTGAACATGTGTACTCTGAATATTATAATTCCATGTAAATAAATGTATCTTGCACATTGATGTCTGGCATGGTATGTGATCTTGACATTTGGAGGTTGAATGGAGGAAGAGGAATGGATAGCAGTGTACGTGACAATTGTTATGAAGATGTAAAGGGTTTAGAATTTTCATCCAGCAAAATTCAGATGATTTTAAAGCACAACTTTTATTTCATGTCAATTTTAATGCTTATTTAAGTATTTTAAACATTTTGTAAGTTACAAAGTATATTTTTTAAAAGTCATATAGGTCATGAAGTCACATGACTGAACTATCTAATGACTTCATTTTTAGTCTCATTGTCCATCTATATAATGTTCAACGATAATTTTCACTTCATGAAAAAGGGGGCAATTTCCTAGATGCTGAATGAATCAGGTCAAAACTGAAGACATGATGATACTCATCTCCCACTAATTTAACCTTTGCTTTGTTATTTCAGGCAAGCTATAATGAGTCTTTGTTCATGCCAAACACTTCATAGAATCAGTCATAAAACATTATTTTTATTCTATTTTTAATATATCTCTCATTTAATGTTACTGTTCCCAAGACCTCAATGTGTCCTATTTCTGAATGCTGAAAATATCTTTAGCCTAATCTTGTATTTTTGCCTGAGTCAGATAATTTATTCCTAAGTATGACATACTTCCCTCAAGTTATAAAGGAAAATATTTTCAAAAATAGGTGTAGCAAAAACAGAGGGAAACATTCTCACACGTCTACAACTACATTAAGGCTGTGACTCTCCCAAATGATAAACTAGCTACCTGCCTGGGCGTGCTATGATCTAATTTTGTAACTCATCATATAATTAGCCACTTTAAGCACTATGTCAGATTCTATGTCATGATGAGGCTAGTTTAAAAATTATTGGAGTTTGAGTCTAGAAAAGAGTGTACCTTAGAAATAAAAGAGAATAATTTAATATGATAATAGTGTTAAGAGATATGGAAATGGAAAGAGCACTTTGAGACCCGTAGGAAAATAGTTGCTAGGCACACAGTAACCACAGTAACCTTTTTCCCAAGAAGGTTACAGTCTAGTAGAGGAATAAATATGAATATAAATCATTTTGATGCAAAGCGGTCTATGTGGCAAAAGTAAGGTCTAAAATATGATTAATTTTGACAGAGGTGGGTGTTAAAGATAGCTTCTCAGAAGAAAGTAACATTGAATTTGGCCACAGAAACTCCATTAAGTAGAGAGAAAGGAAAAAACCCTGGAGCCCGGGATTGGTCATTTCGACTAAAATGCAGAGTCAGGAAAAAAGTAAGGTATATTTAGGAAGCAACATGGTTCATTATGCTTAAAATACATGGTGACTTAGTTTAAAGCCAGACGTTAGAGTAGAAAGGAGTGGTGAAGGATTTGAGAAGCAGATTAGGAATATAAACTCTCTTCTCTAATCCGTGCTGTAAACTGGGAGATAGCACGATTAGTTCGAGGCTGGTCAAAGTCAGCTCCAGGGGCAAGGTCTATGAGCAATTAGACTGAAGACAGAGCAGAAGCAGGCAAAGAAGCAGGGAGAAGTCAGTTGCAACTGTACCAGAGGGAGAAGCAATGAAGTAAACCGACTTGAACTGAGGAGGTGACAATGAAAATAGGGTGAATGACTCAAGATGCTTTAAAAAGTGTTTTCAATAGGATTCAGTGACAGATGTCATGGGTGGGGGGCAAAGATCAAACACACTTCCCCCACTTTGTAGGTCCTACCTTCAGCTGAGCTGAGCATTCCTCGTTTGCCTCCTCTAGATACCCCACCCTCCCCTGGCAGCTGAGGTGGCATTCCACTGCCTATACTCCTGCCCTATCCTCCACCTGGAATTCAGGTCTATACTTGCACAAAATATCATTCTTACTTCAACTTTCTATTTTAAGTGGTTGCTTACCTCTCTGTTTACCCAGGAGTGCATAAATGTTTTGGAAAACCATATTTTCCTCACCTTTGTATTTTTCATAACTCCCCCATAGGTTAATGCTCAACAAATAACCTCTATGGCTATTTCCATTTGTGACGTTTCTGAATTTTTGTTCATGATTAAGAAAGACAACAATGAGCATGCATTCTCAAAGTGTAGTATGTGTGTTTGTGGAAATATGGAACATAATTTTGAGTATGGAAACATTTTAATGGCTTTTTTGTATTTGTAAAATGGAATACTACTCAAAAATAAAAATGTACACTGGTGACAATTTAAACAATATAAATTAATCTAAAAACATTATTATAAAAATATGTCAAGCATAACATATCTTGAAACCATATAGCATAAGGTTTCATTTTTATGAAATTCACAAACAGGAAAAGCGAACTTATGGTAATAAAAATCAAAACAATGGTTGCTCATAGAGGTGGAGATTTTTTTTAATGTTGAAAATTTTATTGCATCCCCAGTCATCCAATCTCACAAGTCAGTTCACATTATTCTTCTGCTCAAAATCCTGCTTTCCCATCTCTCACTAAAGAAAATTCAAATTGTTTATCTTGACTCTGATGATCTAAGCGATGTTGTTTTCTTGTTTGTTTTCTGAATCTATCTCCTGCATTTTTCCCCTTTCACTCACTCTGCTCTAGTCATGCTGGTCTCTCTGCATCAATCAATTAATCTGTCAATTAACAAATATATAAACAAATAAGGCAGAGGCTACCTTAAGACCTTTGCAACTATTGATCTAATTTTGTCTTTTTGAAAATGTCATATAAATGAAACTGTCTTCTTTCAGCAAAATGCTTTTTAGTTTCACCTAAGTTATCTCATGTATCAAGAGCTCATGCCTTTTTATTTGCTTAGAAGTGTTCTCAACTAGATATATTACAGTTTGCTTATTCAGTCACCATTTGAGAGATATTTGCTTCCATTTTGAGGCTATCACATATAGATTGTGTATTGATAAATTTTGGCATATGTTATTAAAACACCTACGGACAGGTTTTTGTGTGAACATAAGGATTTATTTCTCTAGAGTAGATACCCAGAAGTAGAATTGTTGTTGGGTCATATGGTAAACATATATTTAATTTAGTAAACTGCCAAGATGATTCCTAATGGCTGCATCATTTTGTATTCCCACCAGCATTGTCAAAGGCTCTCATTGTTTCATTTTTTTGTCAGCACTTCACATTGGCAGTGTGTATTTTTTATTTTAGCTATTCTGATAGGTACGTTGTAGCGTCTCATTATAGTTTTAATTTATATTTCCCTCATGGCCAATGATGCTGAATATCTTTCCCTGTGCTTATTTACCATTTTTATATCTTATTTGACAAAGCATCTGCTCAAGTCTTTTGCCCACTCTTAGTTTGGACTTCCTGTTTTTTTATAGTTAAGTTTTGAGCATTCTTTATGTATTATGAATACAAATTCCTTGTCACAAATGTGATTTGCAAATATTTTCTCTCAATCTGTAGCTTGTCCTTTCATTCCATTGATCATGTTTTTGGCAAAGCAAGTTTTCTTTTTGATTAAATCTAGTTTATCAATTTATTTCTTATATGAATCATGATTCTGCTGCTATGTCTAAGAATATGTAATCAAACTACTCAAGGATATACAGTATCCTAAAAAAAAAAAAGAAAAAGAAGACCTGTGTATTTGCTCTTGCCTCTACATAGAAAAAGGTCACCACCCCCCCCAAAAAAAGCTATGTATCTCATTTCTCCACTGTTTACTCAAATGTCACATGATCAGAGAACTTTCCTTGACCGCTCCCTATGTAAATAATCCTATCCTAGATACGCTATGCATTTTCATTCCTCTCTTCACCTGCTTTATCGTTCTTCCTAACTTTCATCACATTTTGATGTTATATACTCTCTTGTGTGTCTGTTCTCTGATTGGAGTGAAATTTCCCTGGAGACAAGTCACTGCCAGTTTTTTTCACAGTGAAATCCCCAGCACCTAGAATAGGGTATGGCACAGAGCAGGTTTACAGTAAGTAGTATTGAAAAAGACTCAATAGCACATCGTCCTAGTTTTAATTTTACATTTCAAAATTTGACTTAGGATCCTGAACAAAATGAGTTGTATATTCCTCTCAGCCTAAAAGATTGCTGCCCATCCCTATGGCCAATTAATTCACCTATATCATGGCAGCAAGATTAAGAGAGAGAATAGTCATGATCTCAGACAAGAGTATGAGAGACCATCTGTTGGGTCCAATTATCCTGGAGGTATCAATTCACTACTCCATAGGTAAAGACGGTAGCTGGGGGCCGGGGGTGGCAGGGAGTGGTAGAAGATGGAAACACCCATGTTATCTTCCTAATCATTCAAGAAGACAAGTGTCTAACAGTGGACCAAGGGAGAACTACTGGGAAAGGAATAGAATATTCCTTACTGCAATGAAGATAATGATGATAACTGTAATATAGAAGATAATGATTAATCGTATTTTACATCCCCAATTCCTTCGATGTCTATCAGAAACAAATTAGACTACAGGAAGAAGAGCAGACAGAGCTTTTTTTTTTTTTTTTTTTTTTTTTGCCATTCTGTCCACTAGGATTTCCATCATCTTATACTCTAAGCCTAGGAATTCTGCCCACTCATCCACAGATATACACACAAAAAGAACTGGGTATATTGTGTTGAAGAAGATGATGATTCTTTAGAATAAAAACATAGGTATAAGTAGGAGAGTGATGTTTGCAACAAGAATATATGTGAGAATTTTCTACAACCATGCCCAGTCAGTGTAACTTTACACAAATTATGTAACCTCTCAGTGATTCAACATCTTGTCTGTAAAAGAGATAAATAATAATGTCTCTTTCATAGAGTTATTCTGAGACGTCAATGAATTAATAATACATACAAAGCCTCTACATACCTACATCATCAGCGCCTGTTCCCTGGGCTCCCATGTCCTGGGATGTGTTCCAATAACCTGTTTCAACACGGTGGATTTCTATAAAGTTCTAGGTGTGCAAAAGACTTGCCTCAACCAAAGATATGAAAAAGAAAGCTGTCACTGAAGTGATAGTCAGATAAAAATCCTGAGAATAATGAAGTGGAGAGAAGATTCCAACAAGCAGCTAAAATCTATGAGGTATTATCAGGTGCCCAAAATGGGTTTTCTGTGACAAATATTAAAAAGAAGGGTTAAATGGTGGAAGTGGAAGTTCATTTGAGTTTGACTTCATCTAGATGATGTCTTTAGGGAATGTTTTTGGTGGGTGGGATCCATTTTCATTCCACTTCTTTGAAGATCCACTTGAGGATCTTTTAGGAGAATAGAGGACCCCCAGGGTAGCAGAAGCTGAGGCACAGGGTCATTGTTTCTCTGTCTTCAGTGCATTTCCATCTTTTGAAGAGAGAGGACTTTTCTTCTTTCAATACAGGATTACTTCCTTTGGCTCACTGAGTCACAGGGGGCCTCACTTCATTCTCTGCTATGTCATTTGATGGTAGTGGGATGGGCACCTTTAAATCTTTAACAGCTTAGACTTATAGTTACTATAATGAGAATCGTGGAGAATGATCAAGAACGTAGCCCATGAAGAAACCCAGTTAAAATCCTTGCCGATGAATGGTAAGAGCAGCTGCTAGGCGTGAATAACAGGTAATTCAACAACACATTTCACAGAAATATTAACTCTTTTATGCACATTTGATGATTAACAGGATCATTTTTTGGAAGATTTCAAATGGAATCAACTTTCAGTGTAACTGTAACTAATCCTATGTTTTTATTAACAGCCTGTCAAAGCTCCTATTTGTCACATACCTTTGGGCTGTTGGGAGCACTACACAGGACCTTTCTTTTTTTTTTTCTTTTTTTTTTTTTGCTTAAAATTGTTGTAAATCTCTGTATTCACGTTGGCTTTTTTATTAAACATAATTCAAGGAGGACACGGCTCTGTTATACACAAACACGAGCACAGACCTGATTTTACCTTGTGTTTGACACAGAAGCCAAGCAGTGTGAGCCTGCTGTCAAGTTTACATGCCAGGATGAATCTTCCACAAAAATAATTTCATGGTTTTCGGAATCTAGCAGTGAAAAATACTAATGTATTAATAGTAACACATTTCTAGTTTAATACAAATTAATGTTTTCTCCTTCTGTGTACATGTTGGTAACTTAGAAACTTTTGAAAACTGTTTTGAAATTGTTGAGTATGTAATGTCAAGCTGAGGTTAAACAGGTGAATTTCATAAGCTGGAACTTTGTCATTTGTTCAAAAATAAAAGAAATGTGAATGCGTTTGGTGCATTAAAGGAAAAAAAAAACTCTGAAAAGTACCTGGCATATCTAAGGATTCAATTAGCATTAAGTATTCATATTTTGTTTTCTACATCATTATTAAAATCATGTTTTATGAAGTTCCAGAAGCTGTAATTGTATATATTTTTTCAAAACTAGTAATAGAATATTTTCCCTTGTAGCAATGATAAGTAGGAACTAAGTTTTGCAATTATTTATATGGGGGCCCGGTATAACCAGTGGAATGTGGCAATGTCCTTACACTCTTCATTTTTAAAAATGCAACCTGTTTAACCCCTTTTCCTGATAATTCTTGCTCATTGTTCAATGATGGAAAAATAAGACTGATACTGTAACGTGAGATTTCATTAAAGATTTACTTTGCATTGTCTTTTAATGAAGACATTAGGTAAAACATTTGTGAGGGAGGAAGCCGTAGTTGGAACCAGATGCATACGTTCCATCTGCAACTGAGCTATTTGGCAAAGATGATTTTATTTTGGCAAACTGCAAAAAAAGAGTAATGAGGCATTCTATACTAATGTACTACTCACCAGCTCTAGAATTCTAGTACAGAACCCACCCTATTCAACATTTTCTGTTGATGATTTGGATGGAAACTAAGGTGGCATGCATTTCTAATCTGCCAGTACCAAAAAGAATGGCAAGAAATTGGAAAGCCTTGATGGTCCATTGAAGAATTAAAAAAAGCAGGACAGCTGCAATGTTGAACTAAAGCAAACTAGTTGTAATAAAAGATAAACATAGAATGATATTTATAAAAATTCAGAATGATGTACATAACAAAAGTTCTCTACAATCATGTATCACTCATTTTATTTTCCTTTATTAGGATATGCAGTTAAAAAATTAAAAAAACATTTTATCCCAGTTCCTCACAATGTCAATCTGAGGAGACAGAGAACCATTAAGGGTGCTGTGGTCAATATATTCATGCAAGTATAAAGAGCTAATATCTAACTCATTCAATGGATACTGAAAGGAGAAATTTAGGTGTCCCAGTGAAATAGGCTGAGAAGGGTTTTATTCTAATTAGAGGACCTGATATGAGGAAACCACAAGTGAAAATAGTATGATATGTGCAGAAAATTTTGAGCACTAAATTGCAGAAGACTGGAGACCCTCAGTAGGTAAGAGGTCTCAACTCCTAAGTATTAACTGCGGGCACTCCAGATTTTACAAGCCAGTAGGAAAAGCAAAAATCCGTAAAGATACAAGAAAAGTAGTCAGATACCAGAAAACTACGTAAGTCTTAGATATGGAAGTCCTGGAAATAGATTCAAGAACGAAGAAGTGATACAAAATCTCAAATACTACCCATAAGATAAGAACTATAAAATGATCTTCAAATGTCATAGTCATATCAATTTTTAAACTTAACAGAAACAATTTTAGTAGAGTGATTAAGATGGAAACAAATTATAGTGTATTTAAAAATTAAATGAGGGGTTAAACGTAATAAGCACCTTCTTTAGGAAGGTTGGCAACAGGCACACCCTGGTGGTCCAGCAGTTAGGTCAATCTCCTCCAAAGGAGTGCAGACCATTGGGTTCGAGTCCCAGATAAAATGCTTCTTCCTCCTCTCTACCTGCCTGCCTACTGGCCTTCATTCTTGCCTGTAGTTTTCCCTTAAAAACACAACAACAGCAACAAAAAACGTTGGCAATAAAAGAAAGGGAAGAGATCAGGTAGTAGCTACAAGAAAGATTGTTTCATTTGTAGCGGAAGACATGGAAACAGTTTAGAAAGAGATGGCAGAACCAGCAAAAGGAAAAACACAGGAAGAGAGGAGAAACACAGGAAGAGAGAAAAGATCAGCCCCCGGAGAAGAAAAGATATGTTGCTACTGTGGCTGTAGTTTTCTGAGTCCTACATTCTTCTTCTCCTTTCAAAACATATCAGGACAGTATTCAGGAGTCCAGACTTGATGGTATAACATCTCAAAAAGATCCTAGGAGCCAACAAGTTGACAGAAGTGTTAGAAAAAGAAGTATGGTCCTAATAGGCTTCCACAGAGAAAAACTTCCAGATCACATTCCAGTTATTATGTTTAATTTTGAAGGGTTGCATTAAAGGAAGACACTGTGAAATGAAGTCATGTTCAGAAGGCGGCTATTAAATGACCATAACCCAGTTAAAGCCACTTAATGAAATACAGTTAAAGGAGTTTGGTATTATTTGCCGTAAGAAGGAAAATTTAGAGATAAAGGCATCATGGAGCAGAGAATATATTTGCTCGGAAGTGCTCATTGAGTAGAATTTGGATGTGACAAAGAAGCAAGTTTTATTTTAAGAGAAGGAAATTAATAAACGCACAAAACTCTCTGTGTGTGGAATGCTTAAGTCTCTGAAAGTATCTCAGGTTAGAAGACCAAAAAGTAGGAAGGTTGCTGCAGGGATCCCTGCATTTGGAAAAAGTTGGATATCTTTCACCTCAAAGTCTCCATAATTCATTTCTGAAACCTCATTTACCCATCCTAAGAGACTACGAGATATGGAGTATATCAGTCTTAGTATCCAATAGGATGTTGAATGCATTTGGAACAAGAAAGCAGATAAAATTAGGTTTACAGTTTACACACTAAGAATTTGGCCCTGAAAACTTGAAATTGGGTTTAACTGCATGTCACTAAAAAGGTAATTTATTGTGTCAGAGGAGTGAATTCCAACCTGTAGTAATGACGTTTGAAGAAGATGACAAGAAGCTTGTCAGGACCTGGAACTTGACAAAACATGAAAAGAAGCATGCATGGAGTAGGATGGACATATACAGAGACAGAGAAAAGTGAATAAATAAGTAAATATCTAATCGCATCCAAACAAGCAAGTTTACAGCAGAATAAGTAGGTTATTCTGTGAGAGGGGACTGGAAATGATCCATTTTTTCCATGTAAATAGATAGTAATAGCATTTCCACAGCCCTACCAAATCATACCAAATAGAAAATGTTCTGCTTTCAGACAGAAAACTTGTGTATCAATTGTAATGTGAATGTTGCTAAGTTGTTTTCCATCCAATAGTTGACGGATTGCAACCAACTGAAAGTCATTGGATCTAGCCTAAGTAGAAAAGAGGGAATTTATTACAGCTCTATAAGGGTATCCTAAGCAAGGAACTGAAACCAGAAACTGGAATGGTTCAAGAATTTACATTTCTAGCAAATCCCCAGGTGATACCCAAGCAGCTAGTCCAAGGATTTCACTTTGAACTTCACTGCTTCAAGTTTGCCAAGTGTGCTCCCAGGTATTATCTCATGTAATTCTTGTCGTTACTCTGGAAGACAAGTCTTATTATCCCAATTTTTCAAGAGAAGATACAAAGGAATAAAGAGCTTCTACCCTATAAGCAGAGGTGGGATTTAGGTTCTTACATGGCCAAGTTCCACTCTTTTCTCTCTACCACGTAGCAGTTTGGTGTAGGGATGATTCCCCATGTCTGCCAGAATCCAATGAAAATAATAGTGGTGACCCAGCTAATGAAAATATTACAATAAGGGTTGTTATGTATTTGTTATTAAAAGAGTAAACTCAAAACTATTTACTTATGCATTTAGCATACTTTTAATATTAGAATGTGAACAGTACAAGCTTAAAGAGTGCATTGAGATAGCTGTATTACCAGACTAATTAAATTTCTTGTGGTTATGCTGACTTTTTTTCTCTTCAGCTACTTTTTACCTATAACCTTAGTAGCAGCCACAATTATGTTGAAACACTATTAAGGTTTCTCTCAGTAGAAATAAGTTTCTGTGTGTCATTTCCCTTTGTTAAGCCAACATCATTATTCTGCTCCTTCATAAGCTTCAACACATGATTATCAAATAATGCTCAAGATAGTTGGGCTGTTTTTCCAGCCTATTTTATTTTTCTAATTTAAGAACTCCCTGATGTCTAGCAATTTCACATAAAACAATGCTACATATCTGAATTGGATAAACACATAGCCTAAAAATAACAAACATTACAACTCTAAAAACTGCTTAAATTGTTTTTAATAGGATGAAGAAGGATAAGAAGAGCTGATAGGATGACAGAAGAGCCTTTGGACTTAAATTTCTAGAGTTTAAGCTTCAAAATTTTTATTTAACAAACTCTTGAATTAGAAAAGCAAAATGGTGTCACCAGAGGGTAAGGGAGGGAATAGGTCATGGGCAAATTTGGTAAAGGGGTCAAACGTATGGTGGTATCTGGAAACTAGGCTTTTGGCGGGGGTCCTAAAACATATATAGATGTCAGGTTATAATGGGGCACACTTGAAAACTATTTAATGTTATAAACCGATGTTACTTCAATAAGAATTTTTTTAAAAGAGAAGGCAACACAAAAATACACGCATACAGATACACATAAGTCAGACTAATAAAAACAGAGAGTACGATGGTGGTTACCAGGGATGAGGGGTGGAAGCACTGGGAACAGGTTGTCTAAGGGTACAAACCAGCAATTGGTAGATAAATAAGTCCTGGAGATGTAACACACAGCCTGGTGATCAGAATCAACAAGTGTGTACTCTAAACTCCGAAGTTGCTAGGAGACTAGATTTTAATTGTTTTCATCACAAAAAAGGAATGATAATTATGTGATTTGATAGAGGTGTCAGCTAACACTAAGGTGAAGAATCATGTTAAAATTTAGATAATTATGTGTCAAATCCACACGTTGCACACCTTTAGCTTATATATAATATTATTACATCTCAATTTTAAAAATAGTTATTTCAGATACACAAATGGCCATCTGCAAAATAAAAAACAATTTAACAAGTGACAGAACCTTGTTATAAAGAAGCCTCCATATGAACAAGTGCAATTTTTAAGAACGCATAAGATGTAAATAAACAAAGTCAGTAAGTTCTGAGGCATTTCTGACTCATAAAAGCTGTATTTAAGAAGCCAAATTCTGCCAGCTTTCATTCAGCAAGCAACTTTTGGTAGCTATTTTGCGTGAGGCAAAAATTAGCATTGATTCAGTTCACCAAGCCACCGCCAATGATCTAAACAACCCTGTTGAAACTTGATATGAATTCGCATGATTCAGTATAACTTAGTTGTAGAGTTTGTGTTCAAAGTGGTACCCCAAATACTGGTCCTGACGCTGTTGGCCTCACGGACTGGGGTATGGAAAGTATCATTTTCTAAGAGTTTGTGTGATAAAAAGGGAGATCAGAACGGGGGAAATACAGCACTGGGAAGAAAATGTCCACTGGGCAGTAACTAAACTGCAAACGTGTTCACACAATCTCCTTTATCCATCACAATGATCTGTGAAGTAGTTATTCATAACTTCATGATTCTCATGAAAACACAGAACCAAAGGCACCCGGCGGTATAAAACTCTAGGAAGTGAAGTGCAGGGAGACAATGGGGCTTAAGCACATTCACATCCTGTCTCTGACGCTTGTTCTTCAGAGCATATAGCTTCCATGGAGTTGTTTCAGTCTTCTCCTATTCACGAGCATCACTAACACCCGTCTGTCCTATTCATCCACCTTGCCTTTCTATCACTGCCAACCTCCCTCTCTTAAACTGTCCTAAACTCTTCGGTGCCACTCTCAAAATCTAGCTAAGGAAAGCTGGAATACAGTTGACCAATCCACAGAAGCTTAAATAAGGCATGAAGAGCTGATGAAGTATGAATATCTGATAATTGATTGGTTTACCTTGCTAAGTAGAAACAAGTTAGCCAAAAAGTTTTGCCTGTCAAATCTAAATAAATAAAAGTCCAACACCAGACTGTCAGAAATTTGTAGCAAAACAATGATCAAAAAAGTTTAAGTGAAAGAGAGTTGGTTTTTTTTTCCCTTTGGTAGAGCCCTTAAAATCACACTCTATAGAATACTGTACTGGAAATGCAAGCAATAGAGGTAGATTTTAAGTATTACTAGTATTGTCTCAATTATGTAAAGGAAAAAAATGTAGGAACAGAAGGATTAGTTGGAGCTATACCAGAATACGGAGCATTTTTCCTACACATTTTGTAAAAGCACTTGCATCTCTTCCTTTGATAATCAGGGAAAGAAAATTAAAAAATAGAGAAATACTCCTTTGAGACGGGCCTGGAGGAAGATGCTGTAAATTGGCTACAATCGTAGAACTAAAGTCTTAAACATCCAGGGATCCAGGGATCATATAGATATGATCCATACTTATATATATGTATATATGTCTACATATATATTATTACATGGTATGTATCATCATATATTATATAAACATACATATTTAATTTCAACCATTTTGAAGTGTACAAGTCAGTGACATTGAGTGCATTCACACTGTCGCGCCCTAGCCTCCTTGTCCGCGTCCAGAACTTTTCATCAATCCAAACTGAAATACAGAAATTCTGTATCCATTAAAATGTTTTCAGTCACGGGTTCTTAACAGCAGGCAGAGTTTCTGAGAAATGTGTCATTAGATGATTTTGTTGATGTGCAGGCATCGTAGAGGGTCTACTTACCAAACTTAGAGGATCTAGCCTGCCACACACCAAGGTTTCACGGTGAAGCCCGTGGGGACCACCATCTCCTGTGTGTCTGTGGCCGACCTGGGTCGTTAAGTGACGCAGGGCGGTAATGCCCCATCCTCTTTCCACCCAGCCCCTGGCAACCTCTATTTAGTCTCTCTATGAATTCTTTTATTCTGTGTATTCAAGTATTTAGAATCATACGATATTTGTCCTTTTGTGTCTGGCCTGTTTCACACATTTTAAAGCCAGCACTGCTTCCTAAGACATTGCGGCTTCCACCTGGAGGTGGCCTCTCTGCGGGCAGGTGAGATCCTCCCGTTCTGAGTTACAGGCATTAAATACAGTCTCGAAATCCAGACTCGCAGTATTCTAATGGGCTCCTTTCTTTTTTTTCCTTCTTCCTCTTTTCCCCCATAGCAAGCAGGACCAAGGCCATTCAAGTTCATGGATAAAAACATATTTTGTGCCAACGGATTCTGCAGTCGTGAGTTTGTTGCACCCATGAGACCTGAATGCCTGCACAGCTCAAAGAAGACAGAGATTCCAAGCCCAAACTTAAAGACAAATACTGGGCTAAGATTGTTGTTTTATTTTTTTTAATATATCTTAGATTTAATTTCCAAATATGCACACCCATTGAAAAAGCAGCTTGTTATTCACTTAAAATAGAACTCTGTTCCACATCCCCTCTATTACCACATCCCCTATCCAACACACATATAAAACAAATTTAAGCAGCAGGGTAAGTTCACATTGTCTCTTTTTTAAAATGAAAATTGCTAATTTTCATACTGCTTTGGCATGGTTGAAG
The DNA here is from genome assembly GCA_004363575.1 of Solenodon paradoxus. NCBI lineage: Eukaryota > Metazoa > Chordata > Mammalia > Eulipotyphla > Solenodontidae > Solenodon > Solenodon paradoxus. The sequence continues at coordinate 114,141 of RJWH01003940.1, forward strand.
TTAATGATGTGCTAATGTGATATTAAAGTAGTAACTCCTGCAGTTTTAACAGCCTAATCGGCCAGCTGACATCACAAGAGAATTACTGCAAAGTGTGGATTTTACTGGATTTCCATAAGTAAATGAATCTGAGACTCACTGCATGTTAATCACTGCAGTTTAGTAGATCCCTTATTTATTTTGGATAATCATTTCATTCACAAATAAAAAATTAAGTGAGAAAATGGGCCAGAATCAGAGCGAGATACTGATGAGTAACCATTCCTTTTATAACAGAGAATTTTTAAGGCTGTAGAAAATGAGAACAGATGTGGATAATAACACAATTTGCTATTTATGAATGCAACCCTTTTCTCAAGATTTAGGAATTATCATCAGAACTAGCCATTGAACCTCAAAAAATTCAATACATATTAATATCAGAATTTAAATGTTTCCACTATAATTGGAAAGATGAAGAACATTTACCCATTTGCCTTTGAAAAACCCAGAATTTCCTAAATACTTATGATCCGTGTGGCATCAGATGAGAGCTTCTCTGAACTACTGAGGGTTCTCTAACAGAATAATAAAACACATTTTCAAATAAAAAAAGTTTGTGCATTGTTCTGTCTGAATTTTCACTGACTTACGGGTTAGTAAAAAGAGGACTGAATACATAACAAAGAAAGTTGAGCTCAAATGTTGGTCTTGCCCTTAATAACCTATGTGGCTACAGGTAAGTTCCTTAAAAACGAGTTACATTTTCCACATCTATAAAATGACATAATGACATCTTTACACAGGGTTATTTGAAGATAAAATGAGAACAAAGTCTGATATATAGTCAATTAAATCTGATTTAGAATTTTAAATATTCCACAAGAATTTTAACTAACTTTATTCACCTCAGGAATTTCTTGATCATTTACTGATGGAAATGGAGTTATTGTTTAAATATATAGACATATAGACGTATATGTGTGTATATGTATACATATATAAATTCTCCATATTGCCATCTATGATAATACAGATTGTATGTGTGGATGGTACCTGACTAGAAGCCTATATACACAAATGTGCGTGTATACAGGCTGTTATGGCAAATTCATTCAATCTCCAGCAGAATGAGTTCTGAACAGTGGATAGGATCACTCAACTTGTTAATGGATTACAGTCTATTGCTTTTGTTATAAAGGGTACTGTTTGGGATCTTTCTGAAAGAAACAGCAATTAATGATATAATTTTAAAAATCATCTAAATGATACACTGAGCAAACATCAGTAGACTTGTTCCAAAGCAGCTTGGCAGTCATCTAGTCCTATGCTAACCTGAGTCAGACATCCTAGGAGATGACTCGGACAGCTGGGAGGGGGTCCAAGAGGAGATGAAAGATTGACTGCTGCTCTGCCCCCTGAGCTCAGCCTCTCCAACGCTGATTCTATTACTGTCAGACACTACCTGTTTGTCTAAGATTCCATTTACGCAAAGGTTTGTGTTGCCATAAAAATTTTTAAACAGCTAATCTATTCCAGCTTCCTAATTTTAGAGATGAGGAATTTGAAGTCCAGAAAGGTGGCGCAGGTCATCTAAAATCCCTTGGAAGTCGATTCTAAAATCAGGATTGGGGGGGGGGGAATAAAAAAGGGATGTTCAGCCTCCCAATGCAGGTAAATTCCACTTCATTGCTTTCTTGATGGTAAGATGTGTCATATCATGTACTGAATGCTCAGCACCAAGCTGGTTATTCCACCTGTATTTACTAGTGACTCCAGCAAACTCTCTAAACATTTTCCCCATTTGAAGATGTGATGTAATAATGTCATAAAGAAAAAAAAACTTGCACAAATTTATATTCAAATCCAGTCTAATTCCAAACCCTGTGCTCGCATCTGTCAAGCTTAATTAAACTTGAATGTTTCCATCAAAACAACAGACCACCATAACATGACCCAGAGAGACAAATCTGTGGTTATTGGGTATTCAGTCACCAAACTTTCACTCTACTCTTTTTGTGTAATTTATTGAAATTGAGGCACATTAAATGTAGAAAGTTCAAATGAAAACCTTATTTGAGAATTGCTTTCATCTCTTTCTGGGTGGGGATTATCAATAATCATCTCTTATTTTATCTTGGTTCTTTATTTTATTAGAATAAGCATGCGGCTTTTCCATTTGATGTATCATAGATCATGTGTTTCACATATTAATTTATTTCTTTGTTCAAAAGTTCTGCTGCTTATATTGCAAATCAAATTTGTAAATGTGCTCATAAGAGAGGAATATTGCAAACATATTTTCCATTGGCATTGCCATTTTTCAAGTTTTATGATTAAGACAGTCTTTTCTTTTTTGCTTCATGTATCCTCTAACACAGAAAAAAATAATTTAGTTTCTTAATTTAATTGTGACCTAACTCTGCTTTTGTCCTATTTTTTTTTCAAATGTAAATCTGCATTTTATTTCTACAGAATGCTACGGTATATATAATCCTTTAAAATCTATAATATGAGAGTATTATGGCATGTAGTTCTGAAAAGGAGCTCTAAAGGGAAAAGTGATCTATTAACAAAAAAATCAGATTAAAAAGAATGGCAAAATTTTAAACCGAATAGAGTAAGGTGACCAGAAATAAGATATTATATTATTATTTATATATTTTTACATTGTAATACTTGTACTAAGGCTTAAAATGTCACTTTAATTAGTCAGAGTGTAACTTCAAATAATATTATAACACTTAGCTCTAATATAAGCACTTAGCAATAATGAATTACCAAATCTTCCACCTCATGCCTTTTGCTGCTGTTGCCCTACATTTCACTTTCACATATGCTAAATACCCAGCATCAATTGTCACTATTGCTGTTTTAGACAGGGAATAATTTCTTAGTGTTTCAAATAATAAAAAATGATTTTTTTTTTTATTATTTGCAACACTTTATCTCTCTAAAGCTGTATGTTTCAATGTGGTATCATAGTTCTTCTCTGAACTTTCTTTAACCCCTCTTATAATAGAGTTATATTCTGGGAATACATTTCATTTTTGATAGTCTGCAAAAGTCCTTAATTCTTTGTTTTTTTTAAAAAGATGTTGAACTGGGTAAAGAATTCTGGGTTGATTTTTTTCCCCTAGCATTTTAAAGATGTCACTTCTTTGTCTTCTGGACTGTGTATTTTCTAATGAGAAGTCTGTTTATTTCTCACTCTTTAGACTTTTTTCATCTGTGTTCTCTCTCATTTGCCTTCTAGATTTCTACCACATATGTGATAGACTACTGATCCTGGTCTATAGACCTTGAATACTTTATTTTATTTGGTTGATTTTTCTTTTTCTTTTTTTTTCTATGTTTCACTTTGGGTAATATCTACTGACCTCTCCTCAAGTTTACAAATCCTTTCTTGTCTATATCCATCAAGTCTACTGACAACCCTATCAAAAAGCAGCGAGCATCTCTGTTACCATGTTTTTTCCCTATGACTGTTTGATTGTTATAGTTGCCACCGCTCTAGTGAAATTCCCCAAAAGTTTATGGCTTTTAATCTACTTTTCGCTGGAGTCTTTCAGATAATAATCCTTGTAATTCAAAATTCCCTGACTAATATTTCCAGCATCTGTGTTCTACCTGAGTTCTGTGGTAGCTTTACTTCCTGATACTGGGTGGCTGTTTTTCTTTTCTTACTTTTCTGTGTGCCTCATAAATTTTGCTGAAACTGGACACTGCATTGAGGACAGGAGTAACAGAGGTAAATATTATCTATGCCTGCAAATGGGCAAGACTCATCTTCTGCACACAGATGCTTAAGAAGCTTTTTTTTTAATAACTGCCCAAATTTGAAAGCAAAGAAGACATTGTTTAATAGGTGGATGGATATATATGTGCATACACACACACACACATATACATAATGAACTATAAAGTCATGAAAAGATATGGAGGTAAATTAATGCATATTAGTAAAAGAAATAAGCCAATCTGAAAAGCCTACATACTATATGATTCCAACTATATGACATTCTGAAAAAGGCAAAATCGTGGAGACAGCAAAAAGATTAGGGGTTGCCAGGGGTCATGGAGGAGGCAGTGAACCTGAACGTAAACTATGAACTCTGGTTGGTAATGATGTATCAGTGCAGGTTCATCAGTTGTAACAAATGTGCTGAGGTCCAATGTAAGGAAGACTGCAAGTGCTAAATGGAAGCTCAGTGTGCTTTCAACTCTGTTTTCCTGTGAACTTAAACCTTTTCTAAAAAACAAAAGCAATTTAAAAGGGGGTAGAGGGAATGCAATACCTAGGCACAAGAATATGGAAAAATTTCCATGTGAATTACCCTTACATTTTCCTAAAATATTTTACAAGATGGAAAATTTGAGAAAATTGATAATTGTCTGAACAAAACCACAGAGCTAAGAAAATGTAAAATAGGTTTAGAGAATAATTATTAGGCTCTAAGTGGGACTGTCTCTGCATCTGGGAATGTTGTAAACAAATGCCAGAAAAGCAGACAAATTAGACCAGATGTGTGGAGTCAGCAATCAGATGTGGAGTCTCTAATATCTGCTAAGGAGCTCAAATTAGATGCGATGAGCAAATAATAGAAATCTGTGAAGAGTGAAAGGAACCAACTTGTCTTTTAAGGAAACATACCTGGTGGCCGGGTTGAGCTAGATGGAAAAGAAGAGAAACCAGAAATAAGGAAATGAAATAATGAATTATTATAGTAATGGCTTCGGAGTAAAGAAGTTGAGGCTTCAATTAGGATGCTAGCATTACAGCTTGGGGAGGAGGCTATTTGGGAGACAATGCAGAGAAGGAAGTTGTGAGGACAGGTTGACTGATGTGGTAACAGTAATAAAGAGGTGTCAAATATTCAAGGTTTCACACTGGGATAATAATGGTGCAATTTTCTCACCAGTATCTTCAGTCCCTCCCTATCCAAGAGTTTTCTCCTGGCCCATGCTTAAATTAGCATAAATTTTTGGAAAAGGTAAAAAAACATTTATCCTCAAAATATTCTTGAGGTAAACCATTTCTGAAATAGGATCCTGTTCACCAGCCAAAACTCAATTTGTATTCAAACTGTGGTTTAAACAGTCTGTCGAAACATGACAGATGTTGGAATCAATCAGTTTGCAAGTATTTTTTGTCAGCTTTAATAAACAAAATCTTCTTAAATTATCTTGCTAAATGCATTTACCAAAGTCTTGCAATTCGTATAGAGCGCTATAAAGGTCACTGAAATTTAAATCCCTGACCTTAAAGTTGCTTAAAAAAAAGGTAATATTTGCACAAACTTTTTTTTAAGTGGGAAGTTTTCAAAAATGCAAGAGTATAACAAAAACAAAAACAAGAAGAACCACACACATAGAAAATGCTTTCTGGTTGCTACCTCTCTAAAATATGTGTCTAATATTTTCGCCTCAGATTCCAGATAAATTTTAAGTCTCCAACCCTAAGAACTTACCCTCTACATCAGATAGAAAAGCTTGACATTTTTATCATATTGTAGAATCTATAACTAGCACTCCTGTAATATGGAGTATCTATTTGTTTGTGTCATCTCTACTACTCTAATGTATGCTACAGTAATATTGCATAAGTCAAGCACATCTGAAACTGTTCCTACATACAGCTGCACTGAAGTCACATAGATTCCAACTACATGGGTTCACTTGCACATGGATTTTCTTATAATCAGAAGATGTAAACTTGCAGTATAAATGCAGTATAATACAGGAAATGTATTTGTTCTTATGATTTCTTCTCTCTAGCTTATTTTGTTGTGAGAATACAGTATATAATGCATACAATATACAAAATATGTGTTTGGAGAACAGCTGTGAGCTCACAACTAAAGAGTTGGAAGTATACTTACCTCCCCATGTGCACCTGCACCCTCATCCTCACATCAACGTCCCCTTCACATCAGTACATTTGTCACAACTGGTAAGCCTGCACTGATCGAACTATGTCTGATATGGACAGGACTTCCCATCAACAGCTGACTATTCATATTTGTGCTCTAAACTATTAACATTTACACTTGGATTTTCCGCTACGTGAAGGCCAATATGCCCCTAAACCCAGAGTTGTTCAAAGGTCGATGATAGTATCATTAACAATATTCATTAACTCTCTTCTTGAGAAAAAGAATATGATTAACCGCTGACTCTAAGTTCAATGAATAAAAAAGCAATTGAAACACAAGACTAAGGCCCCAAGTCACTTAATCTGATTCTCTGCCTTTTTCTTTATCTATAAACTAGGGCTCATAAGAGAACCTAGTTTATATGATTGTGGGGATTAAATGAAATAATATATGCAAAGTGTATAACATCCTGCCTAAACTATGGTCTGTTCAATAAATAAAAATATCTATTATCATTATATTTTCAGATCCCTTTAATTTATTATATACAGGTTCATTTTGTATAAAGATCTCCTTGTTTATTCCCTTAGGATCTTAATATTTTAACTCAAATTGACTATGTTCTTTACGTGTTTTAGCCCTGGATTATATTTTACTGCAAATATATTATCTTATTATCTTATTTGTTGTTGTTGTTTTGGCTTTTCAACACAACAGTTTTTCTTTGCTTTCGATACCATTCTCTTTATGTTTTCTTCTTAGTATTCACCATTACTTTTGAATGTAGACAATCTTCCCTGCTCCAGAAACACATAGCAACATATGTTTATTTGAGGGTGGTTTTTCTTCCTTTTTCTTTTTTTTTTTCGTTTTCTCTTTTTCTTTTTTTCATAGTATAATTGGACTATTTTATGTTTAACTCTTTAATTCACCAGGAATTGAGGAAAGGGAGTGAAAAGATGGCTGAAATTTAAATTGTTATGAATATTGCATACAATTTAAGCCCTGCCTATTGACTAAAATGTTCCTTCTCTCTGATTTATATTCCATTTTCAGTTTGGCTTATTGATCTTCAAAGAGTTGGTGGCTCTAACCACAACTATAAAAATCTAGATTCTGCCTCTTATTCTCTGTTCTAACCTGTTCCCTTTTGTCTGAGCCCTTGATCTAGTCCAATGCTTGACACTTTGTCCCCACAATAAGAATTTTTATGCTCAACTTAGGCTGCACTCCATCTGACCTCACTTGGATTCTGTGCACCCCTCTGCCCAACAGCACATGTGGCAATGCCCAGCTCTGGTGCCCAAGTACAGGAACCAGACACTACTTTATTATGGATTTGGAAAGTTTTGGCAAGTTCAGACTCTACTTCTATTTCTCTTTGTATGAGCCCTTCAAATCCACAACTGTGTCTGCCAGTCTAAACCAGATTGGCAAACGTCCTCGGGGCCAAAGCAGTGATCTGCTCGCCTCTCAAAATCTTAGCTCTTAAATAACTCCTTACTATTTCCCGTCAGATCATCAATGTTTTTATGAAAGGATTTTATATTGTTTCGAGTAGTTTTCTTTGTTTTTAACCTTCCCTTACCAGAAAATAAATTGCTCTGTATTGCAATGTATCATTTCAAACGCATGTGTGTGGATTCCTCATCTAAATTATGTGTTTCTTCAAGGCAAAATCATTCTCTATACCAAAGAAGTGTTTCATCCATGATAGATACTCAAGTAATATTTGACAAAAATTGCAAAGACAGTAGTAATAATATCAGCCAATCAGAAAGATTCAGTTTGCAAAAAAATGACCAAATTACTGAAACCTCTGAAATACACACTCTGAAAAGTGACATCTCTTACCATAGAATATTTTGAAATCATGATGATTGTAACATGTTTGGGGGTGGGGGGAGAAAATTTTTATTCCTCCCTTTATTCAATTACAAAATATTTATGAGACACAAATGGAAAAAGAAAGTAAATACAACTAAGTGGACTAAGGAATAAAAGGGGGCACTATTATAAACATGATTTTTCTATCCAGCAAAAGCTTAGGAACACATTGCTTCACATTTTGATTTTATTAATAGTCTAAATAAATCCCTGATATTCTAAATGTTTGTGAAAGTCCTATTTTTTTACTCTATCTACATTCTTTGCTAGATTTTAAATCCACAAGGAAAGAGATTAGTTAATTTGCTTGTGACTCTATTCACTCACTGATTAGCATCTAACAGCAACAGATGCACTGTGCCCAGAGGTGCAAGATGAGTCTCTACCTTGGGAACTTTTAAATCTACGGAGGGTGAAAAACATGAGACTGCCATTTGTTTAACATTTACCACGTGCTCGTTTTCTCGCATTTACCTTCATTGCTGGCAAGGGTAAGACAACAATCATTATCAAAATTTCTAAACACTGCTCTCTGTTTTTTAAGATGAAGAAATTAAGGCCTAAAGAGGATATGGAACTTGTCCAGAGTCATATCACTTTTGAGTGGTAAAGTCAGGTATTTGTCTGACTTCAGCGTTGATCCTCTTTCTTGTATCCTGCAATGATTCTGTACAGTCAAATATAAGTGATAAAACACAATACATAATTCAAATTTTGAATGTCTATCACTAACTATAAATGATCTGTAAGTTCAAAGAATGTGAGGTAAGACAATAAAAGTCAGAATGACACAAGGGAATGTTGGAATTTGAGTTAATTCCTCAGTCTCTAGATCTAGAGTAAAACAGAGCTCACTCCATGAAAAGCCATTTCAGAATGCTCATCAATAATTTGTAATGGTATTGACTGATTCACATTTTAAACAATACAGTGGCGAGAAATAGTTTACTCTCAAGTGACTTCACTTTGCATAGCTGCTATATACCAGCATGTGAAGAATGAGATTAACATAGTCTTGGCTCTTGCCTCATAAAACTATAACTGAAAAAAATGGAATGGGAAATGTTTAGGATAGTCACACAGTACTAATCTAAATGATAATATAATACTCGATATCTGCATATGTGTTATATCTAATGATGACTGCAAAGAAAAGCATGAAAAGCCAATAATACATTCTGATTCCTGCAAGAGCTAACATGGTAATTTTACCACTTGATTAGAAGGAGTATGCTAATTGTTCAATAGAAAATTGGCAATGACCTCTACGATGCTTCGAAATGATTGGGCTCTCTAGATTCAGATAAAACGTAGACAGGATAGCTTATTAGTTAAGCATTTCTTTTTTCAAAGCAATGCTTACTGGCATTATGCTGATTTGAGAAACCCCATTTTGACTGTTAATGAAAACTTAATGGAGCTGACATAAGTAAGATGATCTTAAGCTTGCCTCACTCTCTAAATTGCTTTTCTTTTTGTTGCCTTCTGGAAAGTTGCTGGGTCATTGAACACTGATGTCATGAGAGGATAGGGAAGAAAAGCTGGAAAATAACATTGAGAAGGTGAAGGAGATCCAGAATGCAGCCTTGACAGGTCTTAGGGTCCCGTCAAAAGATAAAGATGTAGGAACCAGAAAATCAGAGTAAGGGTGAGGAAATTAGTAATTTAGACACGATCCAGACACAACCCATTTTGATTCCCAACTCTACCACTTAACAGCTTTGTTAACCAGGGGAAATTATTTCACTTTCTGAGCTTCAGTTTCTTCATCACAAAGATAGATCATAAAAATTTTATCTGTCGTTAATGCTTATTTTATAACTAAATGAGAAAATTAAGGTAAAAGGTAAAATAAATGAAAATATACACTTTCTCAGAAAAGATGATAGCTTTCTTTCATCAGCATCAGTAGCACACTAACAGGAAGAAGAAAATATAGAGAGAAATTAAGATATGTGAAAGAAAAATGAGGACTAACAAGGTATAGTTTGTACTTCAAAAAAAAGGAAGAGTTAGAAATCTCATATAATAGGTCCTAGTCACAAGATATTAGAAGGGAATTTAAATTGCTTCTAGTCAAATACCTTTGTTTTACAATGAGCAAACCAATATTAAGAAATGCCTCAATAATACGACTTATTTTGAAAACATTTTGGAAGTTTTTTATAAAGTTCAACCTGTACTTGCCATGTTTACATTGAACAATCCAGTAATTCCATTCCTAAGTATTTACCCAAAAGACAAAAAAACTGTCTACAAAATAGTCTCACAACAGCTTTATTTGTAACAGCCTCAACTGGAAACAATCTAATGCCAATCAAAAGGAAAATGGATAAATATATATATATATATATATATATTTTTTTTTTTTTTTTTAACAATGGAACATATTCAACTAAAAAACAATCAGTGACTGGTCCACATGGATTGATGAGTCTGCAAAACTTAGGCTAAGCAGAAGCAGTGCGAAGGAGGACATAATGCTTGATTCTCTTATGTGAAATTCTAGAAAAAACAAACAGATTAGTTTGAGATTATTAGAGATTAGTAGATTAGTAGAGATGGAAGGCATATCAGTAGTTGTCTAAGGTTTAGGGGAGGAGGAAGAGGATTTGACTACAAAGAGGCACAAATGGAATTTTAGAGGGATAGAAAAGTTTTCCATCTTTTAAAATACTTTACATCTTGATGTGTAACTATCAACACAATCACAATTTGTCAAAACACATTAAAACTGTAAACTTTAGATGAGTTTATTTTATTGTGTATTAACTGATATCTCAATACATTTTATTTTAAAATGAAAGAGATGGTTTATGCTTTATTCTTAAGGGCTGAGCTAGAATTCAAATTCAGGTCTTTCCTAGCTAGTTCACTAGTTAACTAGGCTAACACTTAGTTGGTGCTCATTAATCTGAGCTTTGCTTCATGATTGGTACAGCATCTTGCTATGCTTGTTCTTATTCTGAGAACTAGCTTGGTGAAATGTCATGAACTTGACTTTGAAGTCACAGGAATGTAATTGTGTTGTGGCTTCCCCTCTTTCCAGCTGTGCGAATTTAGCCAGGGTTTTTCACCTCTCTGAGTTACTTAGTATTCATCTTTCAGGCGGGGAGTAAAACCCCTACCATATAACTCCTGTGAAACCACAATGCCATGATAAAAAAGGTGACCAAAAAATATCAGGTATTTAATCAATTGTAGCTATGGCTATTATGAATTCCTTCAAAAATGCATGACAGACCATGTTTTTAGTAAATCTTGACTTCAGAGGTTTTGAGATAATGCCTCTAGACTGCACTTCTTCATTTATTCAGCAAATATTTTTCAGGGCCTATGGTGTGCCAAACACTGTTCTAGACTGTTGGAATTAATCAAAGGAAAAATGAGTGACAATTCTAGTAAATCAATCCGTGTCAGAAGGCAATCTGCCAAGAAAAATAAGCGGAACAAGAGGGAGAGGCAATGACTACGTGTGATATGAAGGTGTCATTTCTTTTTTATACGATGTTTAAAAGAAGCTGCCTACTGACATAATATCTGAACAGAAACCTGACAAAAAGTGCGAAGAATTTCTACAAAGAAACAACTGGATGGAAAATAAGAGAGAGAGGGAAGAACATGGAAAAGACCCCAATGCAGATTCTGTTTGACGTTTTAGGATCAGCCAGACCTGTAGAGGTGGGTGGGCTGTTTTCAAGATTGAGAGCAGTGTTGTCAGTCATGTGTGGTGTCTGATGCCATATGCAGTGTGCCAGCTGTTCAGAATATTTAGCTCTCTATTATTTGCCTTTGGATTTTCCCCTTAGAGTTTTTTGTATCAAATTCCTATTGTCGTGGTTATGTTTGCCTAATACCTTTGGAGCCAGGAGGAAGTAGTTACTTATCTACGTACACTATGAAAAAAGTTAACATTTATTATCCAAAATTAAAAAAAGCAAGTACTGGTATAAATCAACGACTCCTTTGTCTAAGAGAGATGCGATTCACACACTCAGTGTGAGAAGGAGCAGCTGAACTCTAAGTGCCATTTCTCATCAACATCGGAAATAATGTCTTTCATTCCCATGGTTCACTTGGGGGCAGGGAAGAAGCTGATATGGGGCTGGATGATGGAATTCCACAGTTCCACCACTTCTCATTTGGATCTTCTCCTGTCTTAGGGAGGAGAAGCACAAAACACAAAATCGTGCTCTAAAATACATTATCTTTGAATTCCTGGTTAATCTAAGTCTGACAGCAGTACTAGAAGAACTGAGGTGACTGATGGTGGAAGCTCCTTTATTAAATGACACTAAGTCTTTAACAAAGTCTTCATGGCTACCAGTGACTTCTCTCACATTGGTTAATTCTTCATCATTCAAGGTTTCTCTCCAGGAGAAATCCACAAAGGAGGACAAAGACCAGAAGTCCAGAATCTTTTGGTACTCAGCACAATCCACTTGAAGGCTGTCCTACTCTGGCCACATATAAGGACACAGCAGACTACAACCTCAGGAAGTCTCGGCATCTGTTTCTGGGGAGCACCCGTCTAAAACCAATCAGAGAAGTGCAGGCAGGGTGCTAATTCACCACAGAAATCATGAGCTACAAATGTTGGCATCAGTAAAAAAATATGAGCAGTGTCAGGCTCCATCAGCCAAAACAATGAAGATGCAGGTGAATCTTCAAAAAAGTTATCCTCCTTAATTCTCAATGAAAAAATACTTTGGTGAGGATCCCATTCTATGATTTCACACCTAAAAGTAGCTGTTTGCTGTTGCTTTAATAAACTTGAAGGAATCGGTACCTAAGCTTTACTTTCATGAGTGAAAACTAACTGGGTTAATGAATAGTCTCAAGAAAAAATAATTGAGAAAGAACACAGTAAGAAACGCAATGTTTCTGTGGAAGGATTTTGTGTTTAGTTAATCCAACCCACTTTCATAGACTAAACATTAACCAAACTGATTGCAGTTTTTTGGCCGGTGTTAGACCGTGCAATCACTGAGCTGAAATCCAAAAATTAATTTTAAGCAAACATGGAGGCGTGACACAGCTTCGTTTCCTGAAGTTCACTGAATGACCGTCACATGGGTGAATCAATAGTGACTACGAGACCTCTCATATCTGCAGATAAAGTCTAAGGGAAGCTTCTTCAAAGCATATTGATTTGAATACAAAGTTATGAAAACTCAGAATATTAAGAGGAAATAGAAATATTATATATCGCTACTGAAATTCAGTGATATTGCTTCTCTAAGAAACACAAAATACAGAAATCTCTGCATTTAAAAACATTAACTCTAAATTGAAAGTGAATGTTTATAATAATATTGAGATATAACAATAGATAATATGTATTGCATATTTTAATAACGCTCACATATGACTTCATCAAAAACAGTTTACATTTGCCAGCACCTTGTATTTTTAAAACGCTGTTGGGGAAGTTCACTCATTCAATCCTCATAAAATCCTAGTGAGTAACTATTACCAGGTCTGCCATTATCCCAAGGAAACCAAGACTGCAATGACAAGTTACCTCCCCAGGGTTCTACAGGCCAGCACCAGTAGCAGCAGCAAGAGTCTAATTCAAGGCCATTGATTCCAAAGTCGCTTCAAAGATTGTTATTCTGCCTTTTCCAGTAAATCTCAAAACAATATGACACAAATATAACAGATGAGTGAGGACGTCCCAGTTGCAAGGCATAGCTTATGGTCATGAATATTAAATTCATGAAGTTAGTTGAGGTTGGAGTGTACAGGGGAAGAAACTGTTTTATTTAGTCCCTCATGCCTTTCTCTACCTATTCTCTCTCTCTCTCTCTCTCTCTCTCTCTCTCTC